>APFE030662437.1:65762-123758 GCA_000404065.3 Pinus taeda
TATGTAATGTAAAGGAGGTTTCCCCCTCGAAGAGGCTGAATTCTAAGGCATTGATCTATCTTTTCTATCTTTTCTTGACTTGGTTTCATAATAGAATGATCATGCATGCAAATGGTGAATGATAGATTTGGAAAAAGGAACAAGATGCATGTGGGTGAGGGAAGTCACTCAATCGACGACTATTCGTGAAAAACAGTTTCATGCATGCGATAGTAGTGAAATAGCAACAAAAACTGAAATAGTGCTAGGACAAGTTAATATACATGTAAATGACAACAAGCATTTAATGAAAACAAGAAAACAATTCTCATACAAGTGAAAACACAAAAATTGATAGAAATGTAACACAAGTCATGGAAAGTGGGCTTACTAAAAAACAACTGAGCTGAATGTCTTGACATCTCCTAGATGTGACGTGGGATGTTAGAGCTACAAGGTTGATGTTAGGAATGAGCTCTAAAATCTTAGGTTGATGAGTTTTGATAACATCAAGGTTGTGATGCGCATGCCACAAATCTAGGGAAAGTGACACTTGGTGGCAGGTTTCTAAAACGATCCTTGCGGGTAACCTCCAACTGCTAAACATAGATCCCTGAAAAAGGGATGCCTTTGCATGATGCTTTGGGAGAACAAGCCCATGAATTAAGGTCATTTTTTCTTGGTCTTAGAGGGAAGTAGTCAACTCAGCTGCACATGAAAGAGACTGCTCGACTACTGGGAGAAAATGTGCTTTTCTGGTTGGGAGCTAGGCTAGCTACCTAGGAGATTTGCAGAATTTCTGAGCAGAGCAACTGATTGATGCATAGCTTTGCACAAATTCTGGACTGAGTAGCCTTGTTGGGGAAAATTGTGCAATTTCACTGTGATTGTTAACTTCCAGAATTGTGCAATTCTTTGGCCCAGTAGGTTTCCAGTTAGGATTGCACAATTTCTGGAGGGAAGGCTAGTTACCCTCGAGAATTGTAGAATTTCTTGCGGGAGCTCCTCAGCCTGTAGCTGGACCAAGTCTGAATGATCAACCTATGCAAGAAATGCATAGAGCTATGATTGACACATTGCCTTAGTGCAAGCAAAACACTAAAACGTGTGAACTTGATGAAGCAAGGCAAGCTGCTGTGAAGGTTGGAAGGTAGGCTCCAAAATGAGGTTAAGGAAAAATTTTAGAGGGTGGTTATAGCTGCTACAACACTTGGAGACGCACTGGTAGAACTCCAGCTCTCTGAATGGACCTTTTTTGTGAAAATAATGTCTAACACCTCCAGAAGTATTATTCAGTTCTCAGCTCATCTTGGTTTCACACTAGGTTGATTGTAAGATTTGGCATCTACCAAGCTCTTGGTTGATTGACACACATTCCAAGCCATGGAAGCACAATTTTTTTGATTGGGGTTGAGGGATATATTGATGCACAAGTAGGATAGTCGTCAGATTCATAGTTTCATCCCTCGGATTGCTCTAATGCCAGCAGGCCTGGACAGTACCCTAGTGGAGTCACATAGGAACACAAGCATGGCTTTGCCGCCAGTGAGCTTGGTCAGTACCCTGGCAGAGTTACCTGCATCACCTCCCTCTCAAGGAATCCTTTCTCTTATTTTGCCTTATTCATTTTCACCTTTTAAAACTTTTTTTCATTTTTTTGTTCATTTTTTCATTTTTCATCTTCCTAACTGTGCATAGCACTTATTCATTTCAGAGGCAGATGAGGGATCCTGACTTATTTATAGAAGAAGAGGTTGTTCCTATAGAGAAGTAGTTTATTATACCTTTGACGTGCATGTTAAGGTTTTCCCTTCACCTTACTCTACTTGACTAAGTTGACAAGGGTTAACCCAAAAAAAACTGACTAGAGTAGGCGATACTAGTTAGTGTGCAAGCATTGTGTTTTCACCAAGGTTCACTTCAAACAGTACCTATTCTTGTTCAACGTATCATGGAATAAAAGTAACAAGTTCTTCTTATAGAGGCAAGATGACAGATAACCAAGTAGTGATAGCTGCAAAAGCCTCTTGTACTTTACCCATCTCGCTTCAAAAGTCATACATGGTTTCATGTGAAACTATCCTATGAAACAAAACAAGCAAACTAACAAACAATAAAGCAAAGCAAGAGAAGAAGCAAAAGAGAAAGCAAAGCAAGTAGGGGAACAAGAAATGAGACAAACAAATAAACAAAGCAAGTAAGAAAATGAGCATGCAAGCAAACAACTCAAAAGAAAACACTACTCCTACTCCTAAGCTAACAGTGCATGGGTCATCTCACATGAAGTGATTCTTCCAATGCAGCCACCAGCGCATTAGTTGACGCATGTTGGTGAAGGCATGGTTTGTGAAGAAGACGAGTGTATGAACCAACAAACAAGAAAGATGTAATAGTGAGGACAAACACACTCTGAGCTTACAAACAACCACATAACAAAGCTGAGTGAAAGTGCATGACATGGATTATGTGGAACTTCCATGATGTTGTGTTACACTGCATGCAGATGTTGAGTGTATGCATTCTCTTGAATATCACATGCAAGAAAGAGTGAGAAAGGTAGACCACTTGTGTTGTTCATGTGTGCTTTCTATGTAATATTCCTCCAATGCATGAGTGATGGGATCGTGTAGTTTGAATTGAGGAAGCAAAATTTGGGTGTTTGGTTGATCTTTAGTGCAAAGCAGAGAGTGGTGAGGAGCCTTGAATGTTTCAACAATTTCCTGACCGGAAGTGAAACCAATCTCAGGACAGCGAGGACCTGACATAACCATCAGCTTGGGTTAAAGTGCCTCAACAGTCTAAGGGGGTTTCAACCTCATTGATAGATAGATCATCGTAGGCTAGTGCCTTGGATAGATTAACAATGATTGAATCAACATCATGATCGGATGAGGAGGTGAATAGATCACGACAACCAAGATAAAACAATTTAGTATGTTTGATAGCATCGTCATGATTTGATGAATCAGGTGGATGGGTAGATGAGAAGCAAAGATGTTCACCCTCTATGTTTTCAAGAAATATAGATGATAGATTGGACGAATTTTCCAAGGAAGATGTGTCCTCTCTACATTGTAATGATAGACTACCATCCAATGGGTCCTGTGAATGATTAGAAGTAGAAGCATTAGGAAATGAGTTTTCACAGGGTAAATTAGCATTGGAATAATCACAAGAGATGTGAAGATGAGGCGTATGAGATGCAGAGGGCAAGGAGTCATCCTTCACCTCGAACTTTTCTTTATATTCCCACATACACTCATCATGAATGATGGTGCAGCTTTGTTTCATAACACCAACTCCATCGAAAACTTGATCGTCATTCACAGCAAGTGTGGAGTCCAGAGTGGGAGAACAGAAGATAGTACAATCCGGAGGATGAATAGAATGCGAGGACAGGGGTCAAGGGAAAGATTCCACGTGACAACCAATAGGTTGGTTGGGAGAGGGATCCCCCAAGGGCAGTTTTGGGGCTAAAAGCTCATGTTTAAGTCAAGTTTTTGTAATATTATTGTAAAAACTCTGCATTTTGTGGTCACAGAGCGTGAAGGTATTATGTGTCACAAAAGGTATTCCATCCTTATTTTTGTAAAGTAAAGTCGGCTGTAAGAGATCTACCCATGGTCTGCGGACCATTGGATTGTATAAAAAGAGCTAAGCTCTAAGTAGTTAGAAGCATATAAGAAGTAAGAGAGTCATAGCTTTAGAATAAGAAGTCTATGTATTGGGTTGTAGCATAGGTACATGCTTTGTAGCTGAGTGTGCAAAGGCCTAGGGTAGAAGTCTACAGCTAAGTCCGCAGACCCTTGCATCTACGTGTGCAGGGTGAACAAAGTTTGTAGCACTTGGAAGATATTAATAAAAGGATTTTTTCTACAATTTCTACGTATTTGTTCCATTGATGGGTTTGGATATTTTGTGTATGAATTTACTTTATTCTTATATGTTGCATGAATGGATACAGTTACATTGAATAATTAAACACAATTACGAATATCTGATTACGCAGTGATAAACTTAAGTATTCATCAAAATAAGCAAATCACTTAGGGTAATTGAGGAATTTGCATGGCACGCTGCCATAGCAGCATGAAAGTACCTAAGCCCCATTTTAGGGCTGTGTGAAGGTTGATCATATACTTTCACGAAGGTATTGAAATCCGGAATAGAGGGTTTGTCTTACAAGCCCTAGAGTGAGATCACATGTGCGAGGATAGGGATAGAAGAGATCAAGTGACATCAAAACCATCTCAAGGCGTGAAAACTTGGTTCCAGCATCCCCCCATACTGCTTCAGGTGAGACTTTGGTCCACAATCCATGGGCTGAAGCCGAAATGGCTAGTAGTATAGGGATTTGTTTGGATAAATAACACTGAACCTGGGTCAGGCCCCCTCAAGCCAACAAATGGTTCTATTTTCGGTACCAGAATCTACATAAGATATGTGTGATGTCGTATCACTAGATTCTAACTAAAAAGGAGATTAGAGACTGGTTGGATAGAAAGATCCACGAATTTATGGCATAAGAGTATAGAAACCCATGAATGACAAAGGAATAGTGGTTGGACTGGTACTTGTATACAGAGATCCATCATAATTTTTTCTGCTCTTTCCCTATTGAGCTATACGAGTGGATCGTGAAAGTACCAGATAGCCAAGGAAGATGGAAACTCGATGGTCCTATTGTGTGGACCCTAGAGCTAGTGTGAAGGTTGGAATCATCACAGGATAAGATCACCCATGCTATCGATGATTGGCTCGATCACGTCATAGGAGGATTTGTGACTAAATTTGCGGTCGACACCTTAGTCATCTATATTGAGGCGGAGCGATGCTTTTTCAAAGGACTGCAAGGTAAGTACGTAAAATATTTGAATACTTGGATTAAAATTTTGTTGTACAAAAAACAAATTATGCAGCTACCTTGATGTTCGGGACTAGGCGAAGTAGAAAAACTTACAAGAACAAAGGAAAGAAGGGTCCAAAGTATAGCCCCTTGATTTCACCACAACGAAGAGACGAAGAAGCAATAGCAAAGGTTTCTCTGCAAAGTGCTATTAAGTTAATAAGAAAATGATTCCCACGAATACCACCTATGCCCACACCACCTCTAACTTCACCACCATCACCTCCAACTTCACCCATACCACCTCCACCTCCACCGTGGTTTAGTATGGAAAATACAGTGAAGTCACCTTTGTTCAAAGGCTTGGGAAATGAGGACCCAGACCAATTCTGGTTCCTTTTGAGGGTTGTATGGGAAGCTGAAGGTGTTAAAGATGATCATATAAAGAAGGCAACACTAATTAGTGCTTTGCAAGATTGTGCACTAACCTGTTATATTAAGTACCCTAACGATAACCCGAATTCTAGAGTAGCAGATATCCAGGCAACACCAAATAGGGAATTTAGAAATTATAAATCTAAGGCACAGTCGATTGTGGGATTCAAAGAGATTGTGATACAACTAGGTGACACACCTTGGGAACTAGATTAGAGGTTGAAATGTACAATCCATGAAGCCAACATGAATGGACATCATCGCGAGTAGTTTGTCGCTTCGCTACTATCACACTTAAGGAGTGCGTTGTCGCAGTAGAATATAACAAGTCAGGCAAAGGCCTTGGATATTTCCATGAGACTACACGAGACTATGATTCAAGATCCTAATCTAGGCATTGAGTAGATCCATGCATAGTTGAAGAATCTGTGCCTTGAGATGCAAAGTCTAAAGCAGGACATGACAGTTCAACCACTGGTACATGAGGAGGTATGGTGCTTGAAATGGAAGAGTCGGGGTCATGACAAAGACCATTGCCTAGTCTTTACAAATTACATTGCAGGAGGAGGACCAATGCCCTTAAGGCCAGGAGTTAAAGAAAGACCTAGCGTGAGGCCTGCATTATGGTACGCTATCCATCAAGTAGCCAGAAAACATGCCACGGATAATTGTCACTTACTACAAAAGTATATATAAGAACTATAATAGTTGTTCTACAAATTTTGTGTGCCAGTATGACATGATGAGCATACTTGTAGGAGCTATGAATTGATGATGGATAGAACTCCTGCCCATATAGTTCAGGAAGAAATGTAGCCCCTTGACTAGAATGAGGGATAGCATGGATAAGATTTCAGGGGCGTGGATGAGGCCGAGGTGGAGGAGGACCTGGTAGAGGTCGAGGATGATTGATTTTCTACAATTGCGGAGGACCAGGACACTATGCCGGTGATTGCACTAATCCAACACATTCATCGTGAAAGTATTGCATGTTGTTTGTTCATGAAACAGAATATTGTCCTACACTGATAGCTAGGATACATGACAAAGGGGTGCTACCACCTCTGCTAACTTAGAACCTATAGATGATGAGATTTGAGCCGCGTGAGGAATATCCAAACACAAATATAGTACTCAGAAGTGGAATCGCGATGGGAGATGACAAGAGGAAACAACCAGAAGATAGTACATGGGTTCGCAAAGCCCTTGCCAAAGAGGCTAAGTTTTATTTGGAGTGTGGTCATGAAACCTTCATGGAAGCTAAGAAGATCTTTGTTGAGGCCTCCACCTCAGGGAGAAAGAATAAGCCTGAGCTAGAGATGGACCCCTCTATGCTAACAGCTTTCTTAGAAACCTATATGAAGTTACTGCATGATAGCAAGGATGTGAAAGTGTTACAAGAACTCATCAGTAGATGTGCTGGAACCACGCCAGGTGAGCCGTGTGTAGTACAAAAGATTGGCAAAAATAAAACAAGGACGGGACGAGAGATGACACTGACCGCACAAATAGGAGAGTATGAAATGGATTAGGTCATTTTGGACCTGGGGACAGATGTGAATGTCGTACCAAAGCAGACTTGGGAGAAAATGGGGAGACCTACGCTGCAATGGTTTGTGATTTAGCTAAGGATGGAAAATCAGCAAAAAATCATCCCCATGGGACGACTATAGGGGGTGACCGTGGATATTGAGGGAGCGAGCGTGTTGGCAGATTTTGAAATAATAGAGATAGTGGATGACAACAATCCCTACCCTGCGCTCTTGGGAATTGACTAGGCCACTGATATGAATGGGGTAATCAATCTGAAGAAGTGAAAGATGATCTTTCAGAAGAAATTGTTGCATGTAATCATACCCCTTGATCCTATTGAAGGATCATGCTATACTGAACTTCTCTGTGATTATGAGAGTGATGATGACCTAAACTGTATCTATAAGATAATAGAGTGAGACCATGATTGGGCGAATCCCACCGTGGATGGATGGTTTACATGGGATCGGGAGAGTTCCTACATTTCAGACTCTAATGAAGAAATAGAACACTGGCAAAATCGGTTACATGAAGCAACTACACTGAATTGCAACATGATGACCTAGTCGCTGCAATGTGCGTCGTCAAAGGTAAGAAATCTACATATTTATGATGCTCTGAATGAGGTAGATATCTTTTTGGATTCATTTGAAAGAGAGGTATCAGAAAAGTAGCGCTTCTAGACCTTGGACTGGGCACTACGAGCTATGCCTACAAGATGGTGGGGTACGCACAAGGGAAGCTTTGATGATTGGTGCAAATTTAGGAGGATGATGAGAACATGATTTGGGAAGCCTAAGATGCATCTGACAGACAAGTATGATGGGCAGAATGATCTACGCATGCATCTGGCCAAATGGGTGCAGGATTATGGAGAAAAGCCCAAACCTAAGTGGGTGCACCTTTTCTGTCATACCCTAGATGTTATCCCAATGAATTGTTATATAGAAATAGATCTCCACCATGGGATAGGCGAATGGGATATCCTGCACAAAGGATTCATGATGAAATTCAGTTTTGAGGATGAGTTTGACAATATTGATGAAACACTACAAGAGGTGAAAGAAGCCATCTTTAGGATACTTCAGGATCTTTTAGACCTGATTCAGCCCCAGTGGGCTACTCAGTTGAGTCACGTGCTTGAATATTATAATATAACTGCTGAAGTAGAGGATGAGGATCTGTAGAAAATTAACATTCCAGAAATAGAAGGCCACCACAAGGTTCAAGGACCACAGATTGAGAACGTTGATATAACTACGTCAGTGAAAACAAAACAAGTGAACATTGATACGGAGGCAGAACCCAAAATTGCGAAGATTGGAGACTACTGGGATGACACGACAGTGCATAAGGTCTTTGAATTGCTCCATGAATACCAGGACTTATTTCCTACCACATTTACAGATCTGAAGGGAATACTCAGAGACCTAGAAGTGATGAAGATCATGTTAAAGCTTGACGCGAAGTTAGTTAAGCAGAGGCATTACTGACTCAATCCAAAATAAAAGGAAAAGGTCCACTTAGTAGACAAGATGCTAGTGGTAGGCACCATTGATCTTGTGGAAGAATCTGATTGGGTAAACCCAACGGTGGTGCAAGAGAAGAAGCAGAAGGATGAGATAAGGATATGCGTAGATCTCAGAAAACTGAATGACACTTGTGTGCATGATCCTTTCCTGAATCCATTCATGGATGAAGTGTTGGACAATGTAGGTGGCCAAGAAGCATATTCCTTCACTAATGGGTCCTCTGGCTACCATCAAATCAAAATCGTGTTGGAGGATAGAAGCAAGACAACCTTCATGACCGAGTGGGGTTGTTTTCACTACCCTGTAATGCCATTTGGATTGACGAATGCACCTGCAATCATTTCGTGCGTGGTTGTTGTGGCATTAAAGGAATTTATTCATAAGTTCCTGGAGGTATATTTTTATGACTGGACTATATTTAGGCTGGTTAAGCACCACGTAGCAAGCTTGCACTTGATGCTGGATACCTGTCGAAGATACCAGATCGTGCTCAATCTCAAGAAGTTTATGTTTTGTGTTCCTCTTGGGAACCTATTGGGGCATGTGGTTTGGAGACAAGGACTGCTAGTAGACCCCGCGAAGACCGCAGTGATACTAAACTTGGAAGCGCCGAGGAGTGTGAAATAGCTATGCACTACTCTAGGACATATGGGATATTATAGAAATTTTATCAAAAGCTATTCCTAAATAATCATGCCGATGGAAAAATTGTTGATGAAGGATGTCACGTTCTACTGGAACGATGACTGTAAGAAATGCTTGGATATATTGAAAGAAAATATGGTTATCATGCTGATTATAGTCTTCCCACTAGAAGAAAGAGTTTCATGCACATGTCGATGCGTCATGTATAGCCCTGGGGGAAGTACTAACATAGGATGACAAAGAAGGCTTGGACCATCCTATTGCATTTGCAAGCTGCAGATTACCCAAAGCAGAGAAGAACTATTCTACCACTAAGCGTCAAGGGCTAGTTATGGTGTATATGCTTCAGAAGTACCGACACTACTTGCTAAGAGGCCATTTTAAAATATATACAGACCACTCTGCAGTGAAGTTCCTAGTCAATAAGCATGTTTTGGGGCAGTGAATCTGCAAATGGCTCTGATTATTCCAAGAGTACGATTTTGAAGTTGTTGTGAAGCCTAGACAATTGAACGCGAGACCAGATCATCTATCGCACATCGAAATAGGGGAGGAACCTACTAACTTGGAAGAAGGATTGCCTGATGTGCGGCTGTTTGTAGTGCATGTCGTGGATAGTGATTTTGAGGACACTTCCTAACAATAGGAAATGCATAGGAGGGATACTATGTCCAACAAAAGAATGAGTTATTGGTGCGCGTGATAGATTTCTCTGTCATTGTTGGACACCTATACAAGATGGGGACTGACGAGATATTGCGATGGTATGTACTTGCGTTCGAATGAAGAAACATCATCACAGATGCTCATGGGGCCACCGTGGGAGGATATTATGCAGGGAGTGCAACCACACAGAAGATTCTATGCGCAGGGTTGTGGTGGCTGACCCTTCATCAAGATTCAAAAGCATATTGCAAGGCATGTGATGTATGTCAAAGAATAGGTAGGCCATCGTAGAGGGATGAAATGCCTTTGACTCCAAAAATGACATTGCAACCCTTTGAAAAGTGGGCAATAGATTTGTAGCACCCATCCAGCCAGAACGGAAGACAAGACCAAGGTACATTATCACTGCGATGGAGTATTTGACTCAATGGGTAGAAGCGCAGTCGGTGAATGATTGCATGGGCATGACGGCTGTGAAGTTCCTATTTGAGCATGTGTTGACGTGATTTGGATGTCCAAGGATCTTGATGAGTGATTGTGGTACACACTTCTTGAATGAGACGGTCAGCACACTAATGGAGGAATTTCAGATATATCACCAGAAGAGCAAACCTTACACTCACAGGCTAATGGGATAGTGGAGGCATTCAACAAAGTGCTTTAAAATGCACTAACCAAGGTTTGCAATGCTCATCGAAGTGATTGGGACCTACACATACATGCAGTATTGTGGCCTTATCGAACGACATGCAAGAAGTTAACAGGACAAACCCCTTTTAAGCTTGTCTATGGTGTGGAAGCCGTAATGCCTATGGAATACATCGTGCGTAGTCTGTGCATAGCAGTGCTCATAGGTATGGTGGATCATAGAGCCCTGGAAGAAAGGCTTGCACAGGTAGATGAGCTTGAAGAAGAAAGATTTTTGGCTGGATTTCACCAGCAGCTCCAAAAGCAGCGTGAAAACGCATGGCATGATCGACACATCAAGTTGTGCACATTTAAGGTAAATGATCTAGTTTTATTGTATGATAGTAAGTTTGATAAAATGCCTGGAAAATTCAGGATGCACTAGTTAGGGCCTTATGTTATTAAGGAAATTACCAATGGAGGAGTGGTACAATTGGTCAAGTTAAATGGAGAACCCTTCCTAGGAAAGCTGAACAGCAGTGGCTTGAAGCCATACACCAGTGGTCTGACCATGTGACTCAATGAAAGTAGCATAGTCTTAGCACTCGAGGAAGCTAAAAGGAGGTGCGAGACTATAAACTACACTGCCCAAGTTGGGGAGCTGCACAATTGGGAGATGGTGCGAAGCAAGGACGTGTCACTGGGTTCATGACAATGTGGAGGGAGCTACGCTACCAAAGGAGAAATTGCACAAGTCGACTGGAAAGTGATTGTCAAAGTCATTGTTCATGAAAAGACGCTAGAAATGAGGCCAAATGGAGCAGGAGGTCAACATTTAAGATGAAATCTATGGCTTAGATCCTTGAAAATCTTTTGCCAATCCAGAATTAAGGAACTGATTTTGGGGGGGAAAGTTAGATTTGAATTCAAATTGCCTTATAAATTACAAATGACTGTCTAGCAAGAAACAATTGGCATTTTAATTATTCAGTTGTTGATCTCTCAGATTCCTATGGACCTAGAGTTTTTCGAAGCTTTCAAATAGACTCCTGCATTTGCGAAATTGCCTGAGATGTCACGAGTACTGATAGAGACTGTTATGTCATCACCCCTAGAAGTTATAAATACACAACAAGTGGTAGAAGATTTGGCATAAGAGATGGAGCAACATGTAGAAGAGGTTGCCCCAGAAGTAGTCGAAGTACTAGCGAACGTCCCTAAATCCCCAAGAACACCAAGATTGAAGCCAACCCTAACCAGGAGACCATAAAAGATAAGAAGGGAAAGCATCCTACCATCTTGGTGCACGCATTGCCGAGAAAAAACCCAACAAAGCCCAATTCCCAGGAGAAAGGCAAGGCTGTAAACATAGAGGCAGAAGACGATGATGTCGAAGACATCCTCATGGACGATGAGGATGTGGGAGTGGAAATGGATGAGGTTGAAGCACAGGGTGTGGACCCTCTCACACAGTTGCCGAAGTATGTCCCTCTATGCAAGCCTAAGTCCAAGGTACCAAAGGACATTGATGAAAGTAAGACCCCACTGCAAACCCCATTGCTACCAAATGAGATCAATTTTTATGGTCTGTGTTTGGCACGGGTGCCGATTTTTAAGCTCAAAGACAAGGACTTAGTAGATCATGAGAAGTTCCCGCACCTGGCAACTGAATAATTTATGCGCCGCATCATAGACACAAATATGGGGATGACTACACTAGAGCCATAGAAGTGGCTTAGAGGAGTAGAGAAGGCAGGATTAGTCAACCTGCTTTAGGTGCTACACTATAACTACTATGGGGTAAAATGCACAGTGTATCAAAGATGAAAAGTACCCTCAAAGGCCTTCCCGCGACCTTTGACAGACTGTAAGATTATCTACATAAGCTACCAAGTTATGCACATGTTCATCTATCAAACATAAATTTACAAGGTATGGAAAGATGATCACCTTTAGTTCCTTCTAGATTTGTTTGGAGATCTCTATGCAGCAAGAAGAACTCCTTCAAGGCCAGCTCCAAGACAATTCTTGCACAAAGGACAAGGTAAACCAATCACAACATACGCTCTTGAAAACTAATGTAAGAATTCACAATAAACATATATTAGTGTATAAATTAACTACTCCTCTCGACAAGCATCAGAATGAACAAATCAATGAACAACATTACCGACACTATGGAGTAGGGAACACAACTGGAGTTCTATATTTATAGTGGAAGAGTGATTACAACCATCCATTGTATTAGCCTTCCCTTGCCCCTTCTTCCTCTCTCTCTCTCTCTCTCTCTCTCTCTCTCTCTCTCTCTCAGTTCAATTTTTCAAGTGTATGACAATTCAAAACAGCTTAATGGGCTATCCTTCCAAATCATTTGATGCCTTTCACAATGGCCCTCTCGCTGCTTATGTAGCAATCGAATTAGGGCTTCCAAGATCCTCCTAGAGTTCATTAGGGAGAAAGCCATGAACCTGCCCTGTTTTCAAGATTTTTCCCATTTTCTTTCATTCTCAGATTGGAATTTCCCCAAATAATTCGATTTTTGTAGTTTCCTTTCTTTTCTTAAGCAAATTTAGGGATAAATATCTAGATACTTCTGAGCAGATTTGTTGGCTTGACCCACTGAACTTCCCTTAGTGTCACTAACGCTCCCCCTATTCTAACAACTTGAGTTAGCAGGGTGACTAATGCTCCTCTCTACTTGGTAACAAGCTTTATAAAGTAGGTTAGTAGTGTGCAAAGAGCGTTGATGTGGAATCAAGGCCTGCAATTGTGGCCTTTGCTTCAATCATCCTGTCTTTCACCTTTGAGTTGATGAGGAGGTCGTTTTGTCCTATAACAGATGCCCCCTAAAGTATGAGATCAAAGGTAGAGACGATGGCCGAAATACTTTACTAAAACTATAATTTTCTATCAAATTTTTTGTAGAGAGAGAGAAGTGTCGGGTGGCAAGGAAAACTTGATACAACACATATACATATATATAAACTGCTAAAATCATGTCCTGAGTCGAGCATTCCCATGCTCAGTAGCTATGTCAGAGTAATTTTCTCTTCTAAGATATAACAATGCTGGCCACCAATAAGCACAGAGTGGATCTAGTGTCATAATAGATCATCCTTAAATAGCTGTCTCTAAAGAACAATATTTGTAGCTTGGAAGAGGAAACAAGGCTGAATGATGCAAGCCTCTACCCAAGGTCTCGATTTTTGCTTCACCGAACAACATAGATTGGTAGATGTGATAAGATGTGTTGATGTCAAACATGCACGAAATCATCTAATTACCAGTCAATAATGGAGACTGCTAATAGATGCGAGGAAGGCCACCAATAATGGTGATGGTCTCCAAGATGCACAGTGCAAACTAGCAAGTGTGAAATATTTCTTTGTCATCGAACACTCATAGAATCACTTAACCAGGAGCCAATAATGAAAACCCATGATCAAACACAAGGTAACCTACCACTAATGTCTGCAAGTACCAACGCATTGAATGTGTTTTTGGGTTATCTTCCTAGATAGAGTGCTGAAGTCGATAGGAATAAACCTATCGAAAGGTAGGTAATGACGTGTCCTACATCATTCGACACTAAACTGGACAAGAATGATTTTGTTTTTGGATGAATCTTTTGAGAATTTGGGTCTAAACAATGGAGTGCATGATGAAAGGATATGTATGATCGGTTGATAGAGGAAACAAACGAGAACCCTTGAACAATAGAAGGCACAACAATGGTTTTAACGAGATAGCACTAGACTCATGAACACTACAGAGTGTTAGGATATGGAGACACAATTACATCAGGGTATATAGGCTAAAACTCATAGGTTGGTAGGGTTCATATTGAGAGGCCATCAAAATGAAGGTTTATCTAAGGGAGTTCCATGTTCAACGGAACGACTGCTGTGAAACCACACTTTCAAATACAAAATAAAGTTGTATTGTTCACTTTCCCCGTCTGCTTAATTTAGTGAGTCCAGATGGGTAAACTCATCGATCTTTTCATGTTTAAAGAGTCTGAAAAGGATCACAAAAAGAACGACCCTTTGCCCTATCTGATCAGTTTAATGAGTCCAGATAGGCAAACTGACTGATTTTTTCGTGTTTTAAGAGTCTAAAAATTATCGTAAAAAGAGCAACTCTATATCTTGTCCATGTGATTTAAAGAGTCTAAACTAGACAACTCAGTGGTCTTTTCATATTTAGAGAGTCTGAAAAGATCGTAAAGAGAGACTCCATGGTGGTCCCTTTGTCATATTTGTTGACAGGGTGCGACAAAAGGTTAATAGTATACCTGGATTGGTTACTATTCCATCTTTTAATCTATTGAACCCAGATAAAGAGAAACCTATTTCCAATAGATTTCGACCTTATTTTTTTATGAGTACAAGGCGACAGACTAAACTCGTGTTTCATCATGAATTTTTAATGAGTCACGACAAACTCAATACCTTCATAAAAATTTTTAATGAGATAGATGAAGAAAACTCAGGGTATCTCTTTTAGTTTAATGCGCGAGAAAAAGAGGGAAAAGAACGACTCGTCCCTTCTTCATAGTTTTACGAGTTCGAAGGAGGGGAAAAAGTCGAGGATTTTTTGATTTAAGAGCAAGAAACTGTACCAAAAACGAAAGTGCTCTTGCTGCTGCTGTCTATTTTTAACGAGCCCGGTAACAAAAAAAATTGGTATTTTTCAATTTTAACGAGCAAGAAAAAGTACCCAAAAGAATGCTCAGGTCATCTTTAGCAAGTTTAACGAGTAGCAAGACATAGCTCGAGATTTTTTCAGTTTAAAGAGTGAGAAAAAAGCACCTAAAAATAATGCTCCTTTGGTCTTTCTTAGTTTATGAGCTAGAAAAAGATCAAAAAAGAGTTGTTCGGAGCATTGTTGCATGTATTTTAACGAGCGTAGCGATGAAAACTCAAAGATGTTTATATTTTTTAAAGAGCAATAAAATATCACAAAAAGTGCTCTAACCATCCTCACAAAGTTTTAACGAGCTTAACAATGAAAACTCAAAGATGTTTATATTTTTTAAAGAGCAATAAATTATCCCTAAAGTGCTCTATTGAGAATTGTATGCAGCTTTTATTTCGTTTCATTCCTGAAAGTACTTTCATCAAAAGCAGTAAAAAGTTATAGAAAGGCAGCAATTCCTATTATTTTGGTTCAAGCATGATAAAAAATCATGGAGAATGGACTACTTCCTCTTTAATGATTTTCAAAAAAACATGTCTCTCAAATTTATATAAGGAGATTCTTTGAGCTTTCACATGCATCATTTTCACTATTTGGAAGTTTGTGAGAGCTTGTTGGAGCTAAAGAGGAGCAGATTTTCCATGGACCATTGCAGGAGATCCGGGCAACCATTCGACATGTCGTCAATCCCAAGTGAGAGCTAAAACCTTTCTTTATGCCTTACTAAACCTTTCTTAGCAATTTTATGGGTGGAATTTTGCGGATATGAGGTGCCCTAAAGCCTTATTTGTGTACTAACGCCCTCCAAATGACTAGTAGGGAGCGTTAAACACTCTGTACGAGTCACTAGAGGCTATTAATCCTCCTTGCACAATAGTGTGGGCAGTGTTAGGGCTGTAGGGTGCAGTTAAAACCCTCATGCATGGATTCCTTAAGTGATTTTCCCCATTTTAACTGTTTTTAGGGCTATTTTGTGCAGGTTTCAGGCTGAAATGACTCACCTATGGAGAGAATGGGGCCATGACAATGAGGAATTGCTGATGCAAAATGATCCAGCATGCATACTTGCATTGTTCCACTGTGGTTTATTAAAGTATGAAAAGCTAGAGTTGATGAAAGGATAGGAGGATTTACTGAGATGGATCATTCAGCGCTGGGATGAACATGAGCAAGTGTTCAGGATTCGAGATTAGGTGTCGGTGATTGAACGGGATGTCATTTACTTTTTGACTGGTTTGTCATGCCGTGGGGCA
Source organism: Pinus taeda (assembly GCA_000404065.3). Lineage (NCBI taxonomy): Eukaryota > Viridiplantae > Streptophyta > Pinopsida > Pinales > Pinaceae > Pinus > Pinus taeda. The sequence continues at coordinate 81,977 of APFE030662437.1, forward strand.
CAAGAAAACCTCACCAGTGGTAGCTTAGATCCACGATCGACCTCAGAGCTCATACAAATCTCCTGCATCCCTGAGAGTGGACTAGTCAACAACAAAGTCCCTATAGAGAGAATTTGATATCGATCTATGAGGGTAGTTTTATGGTTGATTGTGCAGTTGGTGGGGCCAAAAAGTCCCCATGTAGTGACAAAGGCCCAACTGTTGCTTGCAGTTGACTGTGTGCAGCCACAAATGTTCCACTTGTGTGAAAGAGTGCTTCGCCAGTTAAAGGCAAAATTAACAGCATGGAAGACCCGTACCCAACACAGTTTTGGGTACGGTACTATCATAGTCTCATTTTTCCTTGAGAGGGTACCTGCCATGTGCCCACGAATGAGCTTAGGTTCCTATGATCCGAGGGAGCCAAGGCAGGGTCGCTAGTCATCACTCGATGCTCACACAGGAGGAGGACCGCTCTGGCACTTTTTTGACGAAGACTTCCTCGAATGGCTCTGTAGCCAAATTGTGATTGTTGATGACTATGCCTATGAAGGCATGGACTTTACAGGTGACCCAGACTTGATGCTACCACCCAGGACCAACTGGGGTCCTCAAGGAGAGAATAATTTAGACAATACTTAAGTATTTTTGTGCTTTTGAATGTATATGTAATGTTTTTTGTAGGTGAAATGAGAAGTGACATGAAACTTTTATGCTTAACATAGATGTGGCACCAGTACTACCTGTAGGCAAACCTCGCTATGTGCAACGAGGCGACCAACTACTTGTTGGAGGGGGGCGAGGTCGACAGTGTCCGCGAGATTCTGAGGAACCTGGAGGGTTTAACTATAGGTATCCCCCCCCTTCCTATGAGGGAGATTCCCGCTCAGATGCAGCGACACACCGTTGGTGTGCTTGAGTGGTTTCTAGTTCCTCTTCGGAGGGTAGCTAGAGCTGTTTTAGCTTTTCTGGAGCAATAGGCTCTTTTTAGCAGGTGTTTTGGTGTAGCCATATGACTGCTTGTAGCTGGGCTTTGAGCCATTTTGTACTTAAATCATCCAAGTTTTGGAATATTTTGATGTAATAAACTGGATTTCGATCTCTCTATATATATACAGATATTTTTGGTATCTTGGTGGTGTAAATGTGTTTTTAAATGTTTTTTCTAACAAATTTTTAAGTTTAGTAAATGTTTTAATTTTCATGCATGCTGCTATAAAGAATGAGACAAATTCCAATCCAATACATAGTTAGCCAACGAATCATCGAATGTATTTAGTTCTCAAGGAACATGCTCATATGTGATTATTTCAAATCAACATTCCAAGAGTCGCACCCTTAGATAGTTACGTAACAAGGCTGGATTACGAATGTGATAATGGTTTGTCAATTGCATAACCACTAGCTGGGAGTCTAACCTGACCATTAGACTAGAGATGCCCCTTGATGATGCTTCCGTGAGAAGTGAAACGATGGACATGTAATTGGAAATATTGTTGGTGGTGGCACCAAGAAAGACCCTCCCGGAGCAAAATAGTTTCGACTCGGGTGTATAGATGACCCAAGCAGCTGATGCAATGTGCTGTGTGTGACGACTAGCACCATCCATCTATCCTACGTATGCTAAGGGTGACAATGACATCTGCATTGCGAGGAGAATGCATGAGACAAGTACTCCACTAAATAACAAAACAATCCAATCACATCAAAAAAGGTAAGCAAAACTTATGAATACATAAAATTACAAAGCACATGCCCAGTGGAATACTAGGCACAATACCTTTTCAAATAGATCCCATATTGGGGCTCCTTGAGTGGGATTCCTTCCCGGTCCTATAGTTCATACACCCCTATGGGGAGGACTTGTTATGACATAAGGGCCTAGCCAAATGGGTCGAAGCGGTCATGCCTCCAAGAGGTTATCTTTTGGATGATAGAGTGATACAAAGTCACCCTCTTGGAAAGAACAAAAACTGATCTCTTTCACAAATTGGGATTGTACTCACTCCTTGTGAGATGCAAGTGTCAAATCAGCATCTCGACAGGTTTTATCCAGTTGTTTAAGGTATAGTAGGTGCTCTTCTTCGGCAGTAGGGTCGGGCATGGGTTCAACAGTTATTTCTAGGGAAGGGATTGGCCACCCATTTTGTTTTGCTTCGTCGTAAAGTTGGATCTCATGTGCGACAAATGACAGATTAAAGTCAGGCATTTCCTTGTGAGACCAAACAAATTCATCGTGGAATTCCTCATGTACGCAGGTGGAGCTTGCAATTTCCTTAGGACTGCAATCTGCTCGCATCTCGGTGTTTTCCATGATGCTTTTCGTGACTGAAATATCTATGGGCAATGACCTGGAAGTGTTGCCCATGTTTCCTTCTGCATCCAAAGTTTGGATGATCACGTATGGTGAGGAAACAATTTCTGGTAAGTCAGAGGATAGGATTTGAAGAGCCATCATGTCCGAATCAGATATCGAGACAGGATGGTACTAATCCTCCCAATGTTGCTCTCCAAAACTCATAATTTCTTAAATGACTTTGTCCATAGGTAAGAGTTGATTGAATGGATCTAAAGGAGGAGCGGTTATGGGAAGGGCGGTGGTACTATCGTCGATAACCAACATGATCTGAGGTGTGGATGCAGATTGAATGCCTTGGTAGGCTGATTCAGCTGGTGATAGCGACATCTGGTCTTCGAATGTGTCGAGGTCTAAAGGAGCCATTAGGATCCAGGGATCGGTCAATTCATGAGGAATTGATGAAAGCATGTTGACCGATTGTGAAACTTGGGGTGGTCGAAGAGGAAAACAACCCATAAGGGAAGAAGCTTTCAGTAGACCAGTACCTATAGTGACATAACTGTCAGTTCCACCTCCTACTAGGGGTACAAAGCCACTTGGTAATGGTGAATAATCACGGGTGCAGAAAGACAACTGAACCACTGTAATGACCTTTCCATCCAATGGAGCTAGGATGATATGAAAGACAGTGGACATGACAGCCATCATGGCATATGTCCAACTGTGACCCAACAATAGATTATAGTCGAGTTTCTTCTCCACGACTTCTACGTCCACTGTTGCTGTTTTCCCATACAATGCAAAGGGAAAATTGGCTAGGTATCCTTTTGGGATAAAGGTGTGGCCGTCGAAAGCTTTAAGGGAGTTCGAAGGAGGGGATATGGCTAGGGAACCCAGGGCGAACCAACATGAAGCCGACATGACACAAGTTGAAGCACCTTCATCGATGATAGTTCTATGTATACCTTTACCTTTCGAAGTGATATGCACCTGAAATGCAAGATGGTGGGAAAGAGGAGGTTTAGACTTGTCCATGTCAAAAATAGCAAGCATGGAGTCCGTAGGGTCAATACCTCGAATAGTCAAAAGCAAAGCTTTCCGTTGGCTTGGGCATGTTTGTAATACTTCGAGCACCGACATAGTTGATGGCGCTTGCGCAAATCCTCTACGATATTGTAGTGTTGGGCAGTACGTGCAAATGTATTATGTGTTTTGCGCCAAAGTACCCCCTTGGGGGGTCAAATTACAAAGTCCTCAACTGGCCTTTCGATACGCAAATCATTGGGTGGTGATGGGTTTTGACCTAAGGATGGTTCTACTACTAGAGCCACAAGAGCTCCATAAGATTTGGCTCTTGTGGCCAGTTCTACCGTTTCAAATGTGTAAACGGTAGAAGATCCTTCACTAGTTGAAGGATGTTGCGAACCATCGTTTCCCCCTGGTGTAGGTTGCAGTTGGTTGGCAACGATATTTTGCTATTGTTGAGTAGGAAAAGGATTTCGAAGGACAGCAGGTGCCTTACCAGAATTACTTTTAGCAAGGTAATCTGTGCATTCTTGAAGATGCAGACAATTCCAGGTTACGTGGTCTTCAGTACAAAGTTTGCAGGGATATCTGGTGCCTTTATCCTTTTCCTCATCAGTAGGTGCAATGACCTTTTGTTTCAGGTTGGGCTGCTTGGATGAATGCTCTTCAGAAGGAGCGGTCCTGTTCTTGTTCTTGCCACTAGATTTTTGTGTAGACTACACAGAGTTTAGCACAGTGGCAAGAAGAGCAGTTGCTTTAGTAGAGGGGTCCACTGCCAGCTGGGAAATGGAATCGCTGAGTTGTTTTACAGCAACCCCAAAGGTTGCGCCAATAATCTCATCGGTGTACACTCCAGGGTCCTCAGTGGTGGAAGCATTGGGGTTACCAGGAACATGGGGGATTATGTCATAAAGAGTGCCAGACTATGAATAAATCAAATCTAAGTGCTGGGCATGACGTATGGATTGGTCTTTTGTGATCGCACCACCTAGAGCGACATCTCTAGGGATTTGTGGGAGTAAGGAGTTACAGAACCAGTGCATTAAGAAAAAATCAGGGATGGGAGCTTTGACTAAACTCCACCCACGTCTCCATTCATGAATATGATCAAAGATGTGGGTGGTGGTATCCGGATGAAATGAATTAAGGAGCTCACTCCCAGTCTCATAGTAGATAGGTAACTGAAAGTGCTTTAGGAAATCCATCGCCAAAGCGTCAAAGGTATCTAATAACATGCGTGGTAACTCAATATACCATTTTGCGGCATTGCCAGTGAGGGTGCGGGGAAAAAGACGTAACCAGACACTATCATCCACCACAGAGTTTGAAACACACCAGAGATGGTATGTGGTGATATCGGTGCCCAGATCCTCCCCTTGTTTTCCATCGAACTTTGGAACGTCCATCGGTATTTTATGCGGGATCAACGGCCATTGTAAGTTGTGGTAGATGGGGTCATTTGTCAATTTGTATAAGTCGGGAATATTCAATGTTGCTAAAAAAGGCAGAGAGTTGGGTGCCCCCAACTCGGACCATGGTGATGACAGATGACCTGAGGAGCTATGTGCTCCTCCAATCATTTGGTTCCCCATAGTGTACATGGGTTGCATGGTGTAGCAGTTGCTTTGTGGTATGGTGTTGTAGAGTGGATTTCTATGAGGATTTTGATACTGGGGTATGAAATTTCCCCCAGTATAAGCAGTGCCTCCTTGACTCATTTGAGTCTGTGAGTAGGGTGCCCCCATGGATTGGTTGGGAACCCCTTGTGGATTCTTGACCAACACAGAACTAACCATTTGGCTCTGATTGACAGAGGGAACACTCATGTCAATCAACGACTCTCCATGCATGCCTGAGAATGGAGGGGGAACTGAGACATTCCCTACTGATATTTGCATATCGGCAACCCCCCAGATGTTTGAATTTGGGGGTTGGAACTATACATTGGCAGCAGACCATGTTGTTGGTAAATGGGAACCACGTCCATAGTGCCACATTGAGTGTTATATGGAGCAATGTATGTAGCACTTGTCGAAGGTATGCTTTGTGGCACCATAGGAGTGGAACCTAGCATCTGTTGAGTTCTAGTTATAGAGGGTGTTATGTGAGTTGTCGTACTTGGGATAAACAAGATAGTAGGATTCCACATTATCGGTGTTGTGATGACCATCGACTGGGGAAGTGGTAGAGTACCAATAGTGTCTCTAAAATTCAACAACCTGTGAGGTGTCGACTAGATAGATGGGAAAGTTCCACCTACTGAAGAAGGAAGTACAGGTACCATGAGAACCACGATGGGGTCTGACGGATTTGTGAGTGGAGTGTTAAAGTGAGGAAGAAACCCTTACATGAAGAAATCCTCTGGAAAACTGGAATTGACCGTCATCCACACAGATCCTGTGTGAGATTTAGGAGACTGATTCCTTGAAGATGGGGAATCCAAGTCAGTGGAACTTCACGGATCTTCCACAATGAGTGGAGGAAGTCCTAACGATTGTCTAGAGTGACAACAATGGCCAGAGGTAGCCACGATGACCGTTAAGTTTTATGAAATAAATTTTAATGTGATATTCTGTAAAGTCTCAAAAGTGATAGCACTCAATTACCTAACAATAAAAAATACATTAAATATTTCTATCAGCAAACAGAGGGAAAGTACCTTGTCTGATAAGCACCGATTGCTGGAGATGAAACCCAATATCTCAATGAATAACAAAGAAGGATGGCCAAATGTACGATTACAGTTACTCTATAGCTTCACCTGACCCTCAAATTGAGGGGCCAAGTACTCTCGTGAAGACGATCACCCTTCGAGAAACTAAAGACAGAGTAGATCTGTCCATTTTAGGTACCAGGACAACCCATCCCAATCACCTTGTGTAAGTATCTATAAGTTTTGGCCACTAGAGATACCTTAGATCACAGAAATTACTAGGGGGGACATAGTCATAGACAACATGTTGTGTGGGTAGAAAACATGAGTCCCTGACTCAGTTCCAAAATCCCTGAAGGGACCCACAGTACACAGAATACCCAAAGGATTTGTAAGAGAATGCAGGCTACCTTGAAGTACAGTGCGATGTTCTCTCGTATTTCACTCCGCTGTTAGTGGATTGGTCCTAGTAATATGAGTGCATGAGGTGTTTTCACTTGTTAATGACACTAATTTTGGTTTTCAACCTTGGGTAGTTCATTCACATGCTTATCCCAAGGTCTTAGCCTAGCTAATGTTGGTTTGCTCAAAAGAGTAACTAATTGATTTTAATGTAAATTTTAAGTGTACTTGATTATTTGTCTTCAGTAGTGGTGTTGACATATGAATATGGTGAGACTCTTGACTCAATAAATCATGCAGAACAATGCTCTAAAATTTTGTTTCAATTTCTTATGCAAACAAGTCTTATTCTACATATTCATCTTTTCACATATTCATGGATTCGTCTGTGCATCTAAAGCCATTCAACACTTTCATAACCAAAATATTCTTTTCCCAATATTTCCTAACAACTACTGAAAAACTAAAATGAAGCAGCTTACAACTATTTCGACAGAAGGATGAATACAATTTATTAGTCTTTCTTTCAAAAAAAATGTATTTTAAGAGAGAAAAACTAAAACATTTTCCTAAAATTAAATTTTTATGACACCAAATTTGTTAACATAATATAGTTGCAGATCTTACTTTAGCCCATGAGAAAATTCCCCCCCCCCGCCTTTTGGTCCATAGACTCTTATGAAAATCATGGAAATGGGAGACTAACGCTTTGTCTCAGTGTAAATAGAGAGTTAGTTGGTCAACTAACGCTCCCTGTACATAGGCACAGTGCTTTATAAAGCTTTGTTTAGCCTGGAAACCTGCGTTAGTGAGGGAAATAGCTCAAACAAAGGGCCTTTAGGATCAGTTTCCGAGGAGAATGCAAACTAGTAGGATGTACCAAGATAGTTGGTGGATTAGAAAAGGATTTGAGGAAGTAGGGAGCTCTTAGAAGAAAGAGAAGAATTGAGAGGAGTCTGGTTAAACCAGGAACTAGATGTATAGTCCCCAACAGAGTTGCCAATTTTGCTATGCGATAAAATCCACAGTGTATCAAAGATGAAAACTACCCTCAAAGGCCTTCCCGGGACCTTCAATAGACTGTAAGATTATCTGTAGAGGCTACCAAGTTATGCACATGTTCATCTATCAAACATAAATTGACAAGGTATCAAAAGAAGATCACCTTTAGTTTCTTCTATATTTGTTTGGAGATCTCTATGCGACAAGAAGAACTCCTTCAAGGCCAGCTCCAAGACAATTCCTCCACAAAGGACAAGGTAAACCAATCATAGCATACGCTCTTGAAAACTAATATAAGAATGCACAATAAACATATATTAGTGTATAACTTAACTACTCATCTCAATAAGCATCGGAATGAACAAATCAATGAACAACATTACGAACACTATGGAGTAGGGAACACAACTGCAGTTATGTATTTATAGTGGAAGAGTGATTACAACCATCTGTTGTATTAGCCTTCCCTTGCCCCTTCTTCCTCTCTCTCTCTCTCTCTTTCAACTCACTTCTTGAAGTGTATAACAATTCACAATAGCTTAATGGGCTGTCCTTCCAAATGCTCTGACCCCTTTCACAATGGCCCTCTCGCTGCATATGTAGTAATTGAATTAGGGCTACCAAGCTCCTCCTAGAGTTCATTAGGGAAAAATTCATGAACCTACCCTGTTTTCAAGCTTTTTCCTATTTGCCTTCATTCTCAAATTGGAATTTCCCCAAATAAATTGATTTTTACAGTCACCTTGCTTTTCTTGAGAAAATTTAGGGATAAATATCTAGATATTTGTGAGAAAATTCATTGGCTTCACCTGCTGAACTTCCCTTAGTTTCACTAACACTCCCCCTGGTCTAACAACTTGAGTTAGCAGGGTGACTAATGCTACTCTATGCTTGGTAATAAGCTTTATAAAGCAGGTTAGCAGTGTGCAGAGAGTGTTAGTGTGGAATCAAGGCCTGCAATTGTGGTCTTTGCTTCAGTCATCCTATCTTTCACCTCTGAGTTGATGAGAAGGTCATTTTGTCCTATAACAATAACCGCACCCTCGTGACAGTTTTAGTCATCAAGCAGATGTTGTGCTTGGTGCATGATGGGTGTCTGTGGTTGGAGGAGTTGATACCCATCACTGATATGTTGATTCACAACATAACACGCGTGTTGTATACAAGTGAAAATCCAACTATGATCTTTGGTGGTAAGGGTGGTGAGTTGGCACTCACAAAATCAATGAAAGAGAAGTTCAAATTGATGAAGAGGCCATGTGGGTATGAATATACAATAGTTGTGACCCCGCTGTGAAGGTGGAAATGAAAATCCTTGCAGGGAAGGTGATGCATAAGTGTCACAATGACGAGGTTCGGACGCCTATCGTCACGCTCGCACAACAATGCATGGAAGTATTCCAGTTTAACTGGTCACACTACCTTTGCAGCGAGTTCCTGGCCAACTGTCACGAAGTGGAAGAGAAAAGAAACACATTCTACTATGCATGGCTCTTTCTATTGATTGTGCTCTTAGCGTGGGAGATACCAGAAAAGAGCCAATTCCCCTCGGTCATGCCAAACCTTCCTGAAGTAGTGAAGTACACTTTGCTATGGGAAACTAAGGATGTGGAGCACATTCGGGACAACAAGATCTTCTGGATCTTGATGGAAATGAACATTAGGATGGATATCAATCAAAATTTATGATTGTCACCGATGGTATATGCTAACTTGCAGATCTATGTCGCATTCAAAGCTGATTTCCATCCGATATCAATCAGCATGTGGAAGGACCCTACGCAGAAGTGGTACAACTTTTTGTAACTAGCCACAAATGATGTTATTGATGCGGTGTTGGATAAATGGCTGGTGGAGTGTTGCACTACCACAGACTTGGTGGTGGGTGAAAGCAAGTCCACTGTACAAAAGAAGAAGGAAGAGACCAAGCTAAAGATGGCAGTGCTGGTCGAAAAGAGGCAGAAGGACGCCGCTGAGAAGGCCAAGGTAGAATAGATAGGGAAGGAAGTAGGAAAATAGACAGATGGCACAGAGCGGTGCTCTGAAAAAGGCACGCAGTCTCCTTCACCTGAAACTCAAGAAGAGGACACAAAACATCACAATGTGGACCCTCCAGAGATGTCTGACTGCATTAAGCACCCGAGAGAGTTGGAAAAGGGAGGGTTCATAAATAAATCAAAAGTGACCAAGACCTTGCTCGACCCTATCACACTGATGGGGGGAGATTTATAAAACATCAGTGACACAGTCAGAGATGTCACCATGGAGGCCCTGCAACAATTTGAAAAGCAGCAACAGATCATCCTAGGGGCCATCGAGATAGGACTGTAGGAGTTAAAGACCCACACTTCGCAAGTTGGTATGGTCTCTACTAGTTTGGCTATCGGCACATCAAAGGCTGCCGATATGCTGCGCATGAAGGCTTACAGTGCGTTAGTGTTGTTGGATGGAGCACTAAGAATAGAAAATGAGGCTAACAAGCCCACTGTTAGTGCCTTGAAGGGAGTCGGATTAAACCTGGCAACACTTCCATGTGAATCACTCCACTCCTTACAGGATTGAGTAATTGTAGAGCTAAGGGTCCCCGAGCACTACACCCTTCAAGTGATTAGTGAACAAAAAATAAAAAAGGAGCAGATGGCCCTAAAAAGTGATGCTACCATTACCGCCAAGTCTGAGGCGACTAGCCAGGGAAAGAAGATCATAAAGGTCATGGAGGAGGCCTGTAGAATGCTACTAGAATTGGCCATTTCAGAGGAGGAGCCAGTTGAGGTCCGCATCCATTAATTGGCCATAATGGTGCGTGACACTTAGACGGAGATGGTGTGAGTTTAGTTGGATCTAAACCTATAGATTACAGAGCTCCAGTTGAGGGCTCAGCCTTCAACATCGCTAGAGGTAAAGGAACAATGGGTGGCTGCTATCACAGAGGCAATCATGATAGTGGAGAGTGCAGTAGCAGACTACACATAGTTGTTTGAACAATCGTTTGAGGCCTTGACTGGCTTGCAGGAGGACCCAAACATCTAGAGCCTAGAGACGGAAGTGCGTGAACTCCAACAATGCTGTGACGAAGTTAAGGGCACAACGCAAACTGTCATGCTGACACAAAGGCTAGCTAAGCTGCAGGAAGCCAAGTAGCTAAAGGAACAAGTGGCTATAGTGCTACACAAGGAAGCAGTGCTGAAGGCCCGACTAAAGCCCTGGATGGAGAAAGCTTATGTAGTCATAGGAAACATTGAAGGCAAGCTTTCGAATCTGCAAGCGACACGAAAACAGCTTTAGTTTGACTGAACAAGGGTAGTAACTGAGAAGACAGTCGAAGGCGTGAAGCAAGCAGTACCTCAATACAAAACAAAAGTTGTGGTCATCGAGGTCAAGTTGGATGGGGTTCACACAAAGATCTTTGCACCAACTAAGTGACTCGAGGGCGAGTCATAATGTTTGTGTTGGAAGCCTGTTGGGAGTGGAATCCCCTAAGGGCAGTTTTGGGGCTAAAAGCCCATTTTTAAATAAAGTTTTTGTAATATTATTGTAAAAGCTCCACATTTTGTGGTCGCAGAACATGAAGGTATTATGTGTCACAAAGGGTAGTCTACCCTTATTTTTGTAAAGTAAAGATGGCTATAGAAGATCTACCCATGGTCTGCAGACTATGGGATTATATAAAAAGAGCTAAGATCTAAGTCGTTAGAAGCATAGAAGAAGTAAGAGAGTCATAGATTTAGAACAAGAAGTCTATGTCTTGGGTTGTAGCATAGGTAGAGGCTATGTAGCTGAGTGCGCAAAGGCCTAGGGTAGAAGTTTGTCGCTATGTGCACAAGCCGCTGCAGCTATGTGCGCAACGTGAATAGAGTCTGTAACACTTGGAATATATTAAAAAAAGAAGTTATTCTACAATTCCTCTTATGTTTCATTTGTATCTTGTTATGTTTCATAGCTCATTTCATATTCATTTCCGGTAAAATTTTCTAAGTTAGATAAGGTAGAATTCAATTTTATTGCTCTGCTTGTGGGAAAATTTCATGTTCATTGTTCTTTCTTCTATTGAAAAGGATTCATGTCCGTATGCCCTTTTCACTCTCCTAAGCAATCTCTCCATTCCACATTGTTTCAAACTAAATTGCTAGACTCTCCGCCTATCTTGCCTCACGAAGTAATCTGTGTCTTTATATTAAATTCTCTGTTCATTGAGGTCCATTGGTCCCATACCATCCCAGAAACACAGTCATTCATAAAAATCACTTATTGTATCCATATTCACTTACTAGCCTAAGATAAATATTTCACTGTAAGTCATCTCAGGCCATTTCGTTTATCTATTCACTGAGTGTGACTCAGAGAGAGCCCTCTCCTATTCTGGTAGGGCTAGCTACCAGACTGAGCTTGGTTTGTGGTTACCTTGAATTTTGCCTTCCTTCAGCCTAAGGCAGATTTAGGTGCTAACATAGTGGCGACTCCGCTGGGGACAAATCAAATCCCCGCACTTCTTAATAATTCTAAGCTTCCAGATGATAAGTTTAGGATTTGATAGGCTGAGTAAAGTTGGTTGTGTCCTTTGATTTTTCGCAATAGCACGCTGGCTTCTAGAAGATATACCAGAGCTAATCTAGATCCAGACCCTCCGCACATCTACGAAAATACCAATTTGATTTCACGAATTCGTCGTCAAGAAAGCTCTATATCACCCATGTTCAAATCCCATTCATGCCCGGACATTTTTGAGTATATTAAAGAGCTAGAGTTTGATGAGCAGTTTGAATTATAATTGTTCGAAACCAAATCCGAAAGGGTAGTTGACTCTATGGTCCACAATCCACAGTTTCTTGTAGACTTGGAGACGGAAAGGGAGAACCCGTCGATTGATAACTACATAGTAGCTCATCTTCAAAATCCAATTGCTAGCCCCTTGCAAACTGTGCACACTCCTCCAACACCTCCAAGGACAAATCCACCAAGAGTGATGGCTGCCCATTTTGCACCTCTTGTTTTGCCTCAAGTCTTAGATGATATGTCCGCAGATTACCAAAGAAAAATCCCATTTTTTGATGGCACTCCTAACAGCATTACTGCTCAGCAACATGTGGATAGAATGGCATACTTCTATGAACTTCATGAGATTGATGTGAAGAATGTGGAAATGAGACTCTTTGTACAGACATTTGCAGGTGAAGTGAGGAAATGGTTCAGAGGTTTTCCGGCTGCACGTATCACTACCTTGGCTAACCTACAAAGACAATTTTTTAATCGCTGGGAAGTGAAAAAAAATCCTCTTCAAATTCTGGTTGAATATGAGAAAATCAAAAGAAACACTGGTGAGTCGGTCCAAGGTTATTGCATTAGATTCAATTCAGTTTATAACGAAATTCCAGATCATCTAAGGCCACTTGTGGGACTAGCCATGGTGAATTTCCCAGATGGTTTTTTTGCTAACATGGCTTATCAATTGAGAGAAAGAGAACTAGCCACAATGGAAGACATACAGAAGATATCGGTCAGTGTTGAAGCAAATCTACTGACCAAGAGAGCTAGAGCAAAAGCAGAGAAGAAGGTCACTCCAAAGGAAGAATCTTCCTCGGTAGATCAACTACTTCAGAAGGTAGAGTAGATGCTTGAAAGAGTGAAACTTGACAAGTCGGAGCCAAAATTTAGAAATGCTAACTTTCGTGGGCAGCAACAACCACAATATAGAATAAGACAAAGAGATCAACGAGCCCAAGAGCAGACTGTGCAACAGCCAGTACAGACACCTTTGCAACAAAATTTTGTGCATGGACCGGAATCATATCAGGACGGGAATGTAATAGGTGAAGAAAATCACCTCTTTACTCTAGATGGTTTCCCTATTTATCTCACTGAGGATGAGGAGTATGCAGAGAGTTCAACTGTACACAAAGACGTAGATTTCATTCTAGCAAATGAAACTGTCTTGGAGGAAGAAATAGATGAATATCAAAGGGGCTATATGAATTCTTTGTCCACCCAATAGCAGTGATACTCACTTAGAAATAGAGATGTGCCGGTCAGACCCATTTAGAAAAGGAAGGATGTTGAGGCATCAAAGAATGATTCATCACTTGCGCAAAGGAAAGGAAAAGAGGCGGTTGATCCAGATAGCAGCAAATTACCATAAGAAAAACAATCACATCAACAAGTTGCATCGGAAGAAAAAGAAAGGAAAGACATCCCAGTCAAAGAGGTAGAAAATATTCCCACTTTTAATTTGGAAAATGAGATTTCTAAATTAAAGGTATCCATCCCCTTGACTGAAATAATGAAGAACAGCAGTTATAAAGGACAAGTATCTAAAATGTTGAATTTGGACCCAATGTCCGACATGGTGAATGTCAAACATGATCAACCTGAAATGATTTTTGGGCCAACATCGAATGGTGGGTCTCCTGATAGTGATGTTCCACCGTTTTATATCAATTTAAGATTACATGATTTTTTGTTACATAATGCCATGTTCGATTCCGAAGCTTCTCACAGTCTCATGCTCAAGGCAATCATGGATAAGCTTGGTCTGGACATCACCCGGTAATATCATGATCTCTATTCATTTGATTCCAGCAGAGTAAGATGTATAGGTCTCATCAAAGACTTGGTTGTGAGTTTGGATCAGATCCCCATGAAGAATGTTTTGATGGATGTTGTGATAGCAGATATTCCTCCAAGGTTTGGCATGCTTCTTTCTAGGTCTTAGGTAGCGAAACCGAAAGCGACACTACAGCTATATTTTTCCTATGCAACGATTCCATTGTTTGGACAAATGAGGAAATTGTATCAGGAACAAAAAATGAAGTACATGATCACAAGCAAGGAGAAACCAATAAATCATCCAATTAACTATGTACATACAGATTTAGAGTCTTTTGTTTTGTATTCAGATAGTTTAAATGATATAGATTGTCAGTTAGTAGAAGCAGATGATATTCCAGAAATAACAGAAAATTTCATAAAATTTTTGAAGAAAGAAGGACAAGAACAACAGAAGACCATTGGGCAATCACCTGAAAATAATGGACAAAAAAGCAGACAAGGCACAACAAACAGATTTCCAGCATTTGCAGGAGGAGGAAGAAGGTTTGTGGACCATGGATTTCGATGGAGCAGTGGGAAATGATGGTGTTGGAATTGGAATTTGGGTACACATTCCTTTCTCTACCCCAAACAAAGTCCCTAGTAACGTGCGGATATGCTCTTACAAGTTAGCTTTTGAGTGTTCAAATACTGAAGTTGAGTATGAAGCTCTGATTTTTGGCCTAAAGATTCTAAGAAAGCTGAATGCTAAGAGGATTTTAGTATATGGCGACTTCGAATTGGTTATCAAGCAGGTCAGGGGCGAATATCAAGCAAAGCATCCTAGGATGCAGGCTTACCATAATGCAGTCCTAGAAATACTAAAATTATTTTCAGAATACACCTTGACATGTGTACCTTGTATACAAAATAGTATTGTTGATGCTCTTGCCAAGGCAACAAGTAGTTTGAAGATCCCAATGAACTCTAGCAATAAATTCAAAATCCATGTCAAGCATCATCCAACCGTTCCAGACAATCAGAGATATTGGCAAGTATTCCAAGATGATGAGGAGATTGATGATTTTTTTCAAAACAAAGGCAAGTTGAAAGAGACCTCAATTGATGAAGAAAATGATGATGATAAAGGTAATGGTATAGATGAGGTGCAAATCAATGAAATGGACATATTGCAGCTGAAGGATAACATTATTCCCAAAGGATTAATACCTCTAGAAGAACTCTTTGATCAAGATGACGTACCCTGCAAGCCAACATTGCAGCCAACAGAGAAGGGTGTGGAAGAGGTCAACATCATAACAACTGCTAACCCTAAATTGGTAAAATTTTCCAAAGCATTGCCACCAAAGATCAAGGAAAAATATATTAGTTTGATGTCTTCATTTGCAGATGTGTTTGCTTGGGACTATTCCGACTTAAAGACATATGACACCAATATAATTCAGCACACTATACCCATCAAGCCCAATCAAAAACCATTCGGACAAAAGTTGAGAAGGCTAAAGCCAAAGTTGCTGCCCTCTACTGAAAAGGAGATCAATAGGTTGTACAAATCAGGGATCATTGTGCCCATCAGATTTTCGAATTGGACCTCCAACTTGGTGCTCGTACGGAAGAAGGCAGGTGAGATTCGCTTATGCATTGATTTCAGAAATCTCAACAAAGTTTCATTAAAGGACAACTATCCACTGCCCAAAATTGACCATATACTTCAGCGAGTAGTGGGAGCATCTCGTATGTCACTGCTTGATGGTTATTCTGAATATAACCAAGTCTTTGTCCATGAAGATGACCGAGACAAGACATCGTTCACCACTCCATGGGGAACCTTTCATTATGCTAAAATGCCTTTCGATTTGAAGAATGCGGGTGCCACATTTCAGCGTGCAATGGACTTGGCTTTTGCAAATGAGAAGGATGTCTTTTTGGTGGTGTATCTAGATAATTTGACGGTGTTTTCCAAATCTAATGAAGAGCACATGTACCATCTTAACACTGTCTTCTAAAAGTGCAGAAAATATGGCTTGTTGCTGAATCCAAAGAAGAGCTTGTTCACCATGGAGGAAGGCAAACTACTCGGGCACATTATCTCAAAGGATGTCATTCGTATTGACCCTGCATGTGTGGAAGCAATTCAACAAATCGATCTGCCCCAGAGTAAAAAAGAGATACAATCGTTCAATGGTAAGATGAATTTTCTACGTCGCTTTGTACCTAATCTTGCTGAACACCTAAGGGAAATGACAAACATGCTTAAGAAGGACAGCCAAGTGAAATGGACAGAGGAGGCTATAAAATATTTCAATTTGGTCAAATTGGCTCTTTCCTCAGCTCCAGTTCTAGTCAGCCTAGACTACACTCAAGATTTCATATTGTTTTCATTTGCTTCAGAGCATACTATGGTAGCGGTGTTATTGCAAAAAAGAGATGATCATGAAAGACCCATTGCATTTTTCAGCAGAGCTATAAGAGATGCAGCCTTAAAGTACAACATCATTGAGAACAAAGCCCTTTCACTTATGAAGGAATTGAAAGATTTCCGGGTGTATATTCTATATTCTCACATTCTAGCCTATGTTCGTAACGCTACTGTCAAAGATGTTTTAATGCAGACTGATCTAGATGGAAGAAGAGGCAAGTGGATTGCATGCTTGCTGGAATATGATGTGGAAATAAAGCCCACAAAGTTGGTGAAAGGACAGGGATTGGCGATGTTAATGGCTGAATCAAATTTGCATGCCTTGGACATAAATCTGATCGTTGCCTTGTCTGATGAGGATGAGGAAGGATCATCAATTCAGGTATCTAAAATGTTTTCTCTTTCTCCATGGTATTCAGATATCATATATGTGCTTAAAAATTTGTCATCACCGCCCGACATGACTAGAAACAAATCAAGAACACTCAAGTTGAAGGCTACCAAGTTTTTCATTCCTAATTTTGCACTGCATTGGAAAGATCTCGGTGGTGTTTTGTTAAATTTTTTGGTGGAAAAGGAATCAAATAAAGTCATGGAGGACTACCACCAAGGAGACTGTGGTGGTCACCTTTTTTGGAAGTCAACAGCAAACAAAATTATGAGAGCAGGTTACTATTGTCCGACATTATTTGCTGATGTATATAAGATGGTCAAGCACTGTCATAAGTGTCAGATTTTCGAAGGAAAGTGGAAGTTACAACCTCTACCACTCAAGCCCATAGAGGTGAGTGCCCCTTTCCAGCAATGGGGATTTGATTTCAATGGCGAAATTCATCCCGCTTCTTCCGGACAGCATAGATGGATCCTCACAGCCACAGATTATTTCACGAAATGGATTGAGGAAATTCCCACTAGACAAGCTACAGATGCGGTAATCATTTCATTCCTTGAAAATAACATCTTGTCTCTCTTTGGCTGGCCGAACAAGCTAATCATTGATAATGCAACAGCTTTCAAATAAAAAAGGATGGTATAGTTTTGTCATAAATATCACATCATTTTGGGTCACTCAACTGCCTATCATCCGCAAGGCAATGGATTGGCAGAATCTTCGAACAAATCATTGGTCAACATAATCAAGAAGTTGCTGGAAATAAATAAGAAGAGTTGGCATAAGAGGTTGGTAAATGTGCTTTGGGCAGATCGGGTCAGTAAGAAGAAATCCATAGGTACGTCACCATTTGAGCTTGTTTATGGAGTTGATACAGTATTTCCTACCTCTCTCGCTACCCCGGTAGTCAAACTTCTTCAAGAGGCCGAAAGTGAAGAAGATCCCTTGCAGAGAAGGTTGAATCAAATGGTCCACTTGTAGCAGAATAGAGAAGAAGTTTTCAAGAACACATCCAAATTGCAAGAGAAAATCTATGATGGAAAGGCAAAGGTAGACAAATTTCAGGTGGATGATGTGGTGCTAAAGTGGGATGCAAGGAATGAGGAGAAAGGCAAGCACGGTAAGTTCGAGGACCTATGGAAAGGTCCTTTCAAGATTGCAGCATATCAAGGGCAGAATGCCTTTCTGATGAAGGAAATTAATGGGGAATATTGTCCAGGAGGGCCGATCAATGGTCAGCTGCTCAATCAGTAGCATTTCTAAGTTATTAACGCTACTTCCACTATCACTGTAAATACCATTTTATTTCAGTTTTGTTAGAGCTGGTTAAGTTAGCCTTTAATTCATTTCAAAGTCAAGTTTGAGTTAGTTTTTTGGTCTTTTCAGTTTCACAAATGAGTCAGAGTCCTATGTTATTTATAATGACTCCATAGCCTAATGGACGAAGGCACTGTCTAGCTCTGCTAGAGATCTACTATTCCTGGCACGTCCAAGGAGCTACCATCCCCCATTGGAGCCAATGTTAGAGTCGGTATGGTCAATCCTCTGTCAGAGATCAAAACTCTTTATGCATTTCATTTTTAGGTGTCCCGCTCCATTCACCCAGCTGCATTCTGCTAGGGGCATGCCATAATCTGATGGAGAAGGTCATGCTAGTCATTCCCCCTCATTTCCGGCTCCTGCTGGCTCAGGTCTTTTGTCAATAATCACCAAAGTCCATGACAGTCAAGGTCTAGTCCTTTAAAGGACAAAAGTCATTTTCGATGTTTAGGTCTAGGGACTCATCAATTTTGTCTTTGAACATGTCCAGTAAATCCATGCAGGCTAGAGTGAGGCCCTTACATAGTTATGATTCAGAGAGCTTCATCATCATGTGGATAGACTTCGACTCTTCTTCAAAACTCTGTTTTGAAGAAAAGTCAAACAGTGTCATTTATGACAAAATTTTCAAAAAAATCATCAATTGATTTCTTCAGATGCAGTCATGGTTTCTGTCGCCAAATGTCCTATCATGCAATCCCTGCAAAGAGTGCCGAAAATTTCATCATTTGAGCTAAAATTTCAAAGGGAAAGTGAAGATAAATGTGTTTTAAAGTCTGTGAAAAAGTGTCAAAACACAACATTAGAAAAATGGGTTTTCGAGGAAGCAAAAATTTAACCCATCACTTCCAAGGCTATATATACAAGTTTTCATCAAAATCAAAGTCATTGTGCTGATCCAAGGCTTGGAGAACTGTT
This sequence comes from Pinus taeda, assembly GCA_000404065.3. NCBI lineage: Eukaryota > Viridiplantae > Streptophyta > Pinopsida > Pinales > Pinaceae > Pinus > Pinus taeda. Next base: position 100,929 of record APFE030662437.1, read on the forward strand.
GCAAAGGGTGTGAGTGTGCATCGTGTGTGTTTGAGTGAGTCGGAGGCAGTTTCAAGGAGCGCGGTGCATATACACAGGGGCACGGTGCACACAGAGCTAGCCCATAGTTCAAGTTTTCCACAGGCGCAACACACACCCAAGGTGAGGCGCACTGGGTTTTGTGCATGGCGCACACAGAAAAAGGGCTGAAACAAGTGCCAAATCACTTCAAATTTTTTGTGAAGCCCATCAAATTGAAAGGTAGGCTCTATGACATCACTTGTTCATCAAAATTTTATAAATGGTATGGTGGATTATAGCAATTTTTAAATGCAACCAAATTCATAAAATCAACCACAAGAAAGAACCAAAAAAGCATGATGGCTAGGAGTGCAAAAGTGTGGCATTAGTGCCAAGGTTCCATTTCACCCATAATTTTCCCCTCACCTACCATTTTTTCCTACCCTCCCTTTCTCATTTTTTCCTATTACCCCTACCCTAAACACTACCAAACCCCATTCCCTTTCCCCTCCTCTTATTTGTCAACTTAACACCCCAAACCATACCTTGTAAAAACCCCAAACCATACCCTATCAAAATACCCAAACCCCTCCCATATCCCTAAACAAACTTCTCCCTATAACCCCTATTCCCATCATATTACTCCCTTCCTAATACTCCATGTTTCATTATTCCCCTTGGTGAGAGATATCACAAGGGCACCTGGCTTCACAACATCATTAAAGGGTAGCCTAGGTATAGTACACACAGTAGTCATGGCTTCACAACATTCGTCAGAATATGAGATGGAGACACAAAGTGACTGATCCTCAGAAGAGCAGGCTCCTAGAAGACATCACAAGAGTGGAAAACATGTCAGGGATGAGCCCACTACCCTCACAAAATTACAAGCATGCCCTCTTGCCATGTCATGTTTCCAGCACCTAGCATGTTTTGAATTTTGTCAAAGGGTGGAAAATGTTAGAGTTCATCATGATTTGGCCCGTCTATTTGTGCTTCATCTACATGGAGGTCAGTCTATCTTGGCCAGGATCACTTTCACATTAACACTCGAAACTATATCAGTGGCAACAGGTATACCAAATGTTGGAGAATAGTGGCATAAGAAGAAGAAGGTGGATAGGCAACACTATGAGCCTTACATTAAGGCCAGATTCTTGAGTTAGCTCACAAGAGTATTTCCCTTCAAATACTTGAAAGATGAGTATTCTCCACTCATGAGATTGATCATGAAATACTTCAGCTATGAGGGGAGGTTCTCTTGACTATATGCCTATCACATTAGGTTGCTCATGCACTTTACCAGGGTGAGGATGATGAACCTTCTATTTTTCATATGCAGGAACATAGAGAGGATGAACACCTTCATGCTGCATAAGACCCCTCAGCAGCAGCTTAACAGTGTGTATCACTTCGCTCTTATCCGGATTTTGGTAGATCATCAGTTTGGATTGCAGGGCATTGCTTGGGAGGACTTCATCTCCCATGACTTCTTCAGCACATCACAAGTACTATCAGAGCCAGAGCAGGAGATGGGTGGTCCTTCTCATCAGTATGAGCACCATGAGACCACTACCATGCTAGTTTTTGTTACATATGAGAGAGGCAATATGCACTTGCAAAGCGAGTGTTATCTCCACCCAGGGTGGAAGGGGCCTCACTCTAGACATCAATGACATAGGTATAGTACAAGGGAAAGAGGCCCGCGCATGATGAGGGGCCATCAGGTGAACAGGAGGCCAATTTCATCCTCATTTAGGATGATGAGGTAGAGGTGGAGAATGCCAAACTCAAGATGGCCATTCAGGAGCAGAACATAGAGATCGAAGACTTATCACTCAATGTGGAGAGGGCCAGATGGATAATCAAGTATCTAGAGCAGAGGAATAAGTAGCTTGAGGACCATCATGCAATCATGGAGTTGCAAAGCATCAGTGAGAATCAACAAGCTTCCCAGCAAAGGAGGATCGAGCTCACTACCTTGGAGCAAGAGATCAACAATGACCGTGAGTCATGGTTAGAGCATATAAATATGCACCTGGAGAGACTACTGGAGAAGGCCAACAGAGACAAAACCATACTAAGGAGGATGGCTTATCATTATAGGGCATGGAACATGAGTGCAAAGGCCCAGATAAGGAGATTGAAGGCTAAATTGAGTAGAGCAACAAAAGAGGCAAAGGAGGAAAAAGAGCAAGATCGGCTTCGAATCTTGGCTGAAGCTTCTGTGGCCTAGCATAGTGCCTCTTAGAGAACCTCCAACCCAAATTTCAAGAAATTTGGGACAATTTTGGTCACATGGAAAATTTTTGGTCACACACAGGTTTTTTCTCCCTGTGCGCCGCGCCACTGGCGCAACGCGTAGGATTGGGTGCTCCAAATGACAAATGGCTTGTATTTCTGGATTTTACATGGAAAATCATGACTAGTGGCACTTGAGCAAGAAATTTGGGCATGATTTGAGTCTCTAGGAGGTCAGGAACACCCAAAAAATGGCCTCATTGCCCCTATTTCGACACACAAGAAGCACTCTTGGGAGAATGAAGATTTGGAGGGGCAAATGAGCTCCAAATTCAAAAATTCCACTTGGTTTGGAAAGTAGATAGGACATGCTTTCCAAAAACCACCCTTGGGCACATTTTAGACTCCTACAAGTCCCTAGAAACTGGCCCCAAAGTGGCACGACGCATATAGGAAAAAAGGCCCAATTTGCCTCTATTTCGCGAAATTTCGATTCGTGACTTTTCATAAGTGGGCCCTCTCATCTACACTTCACTTTTTCGCCACCAAAGGAAGAATTTAAAGTATATTCACTCTAGATGGGCTTCTATCAATGTGGGAAAGGAAGGAAAACAATCACCCATGCCATTTTTCATGTTTGTGACGCTGCACCTGTAGCTAATGTTTGGCTCTCCACCTTCATTTTGTAATGATTCGAGTAACTCCCCGACCCTTGGGAGTTCTATATATTCATGGCACATTCTATATATTGTATGCAAACTATTTGCAAAGGTTTAGTTGGCTTGTAACTTCTGGGACACTGTGGGAAAGAAACTATGTTTCTTCATTGTATATTTTTACAGAGGATTAATGAAAGGAAGAGGCTCTGTTTCATGAGATTCATGTGGTTGTGAGTGTAGTAAATGTGTCTCGTATCTTTCATATGTATCTTGTTATGTTTCACAGGTCATTTCATATTCATTTCCGGTGAAATTTTCTAAGTTAGATAAGGTAGAATTCAATTTTATTTCTCTGCATGTGGGAAAATTCCATGTTCAGTGTTCTTTCTTCTGTTGAAAAGGATTCATGTGCGTATTCCATTTTCACTCTCCTAAGAAATCTCTCCATTCCACGTTGTTTCAAACTAAATTGCTGGACTCTCTGCCTATCTTGCCTCACGAAGTAATCTGTGTCTTTATATTAAATTCTCTGTTCATTGAGGTCCATTAGTCCCATACCATCCCAGAAACACAGTCATTCATAAAAATCACTTCTTGTATCCATGTTCAGTTACTAGCCTAAGATAAATATTTCATTGTAAGTCATCTTAGGCAATTTCGTTTATCTATTCACTGAGTGTGACTCGGAGAGAGCCCTCTCCTGTTATAGTAGGGCTAGCTACCAGACTGAGCTTGGTTTGTGGTTACCCTGAATTTTGCCTTCCTTAAGCCTAAGGCGGATTTAGGTGCTAACACATTCGTCAGGGCGGTATGCCAGTTACGTTGCTCAGATAAAACAGTCTTCTTGATTATATGGATGAGGTTCTTATTCGTAGACTCTGCTAGACTATTTCCTTACGGGTAGTACTTCGATGAATGCTTTAACAGAATACCATTATGTAATGCAAACTCATAGAGTTTCAAAGACAAAAAATAGGTTTCATTATAGAAAAAAAATGATACCGAAATGCCAAAGTGTGAGATGATATTCTACTAGAGGAAGTTGGTGACCTCTTGGTCCTTCACTTGTTTGAGCAGCACTGCCTTTGTCCACAACGTAAAGTAGTTAGCTGATGTTAAGATATAGCGGTGTTGCTTTGATGAATGAGGGACAATTTCCCCAACAATGTCCATGCCCCACTGTTGGAATGGTTTAGTCACTACAATAGGGTGTAGTGGGGCTGTTGATCTTCGTGTTTTGTCGGCACATTGTTGAGAGGAATTTGCAAGCATAGGCATCCACATCCTTCAATAATGTGGGCCAGTACAAAGAAGCTCACATAACCTTGTGTTCCATGGTAGAATCTACAAAGTGACCCCCGAAGGGTTTGTCATGTAGATCTGGAAGTAATTTCTCTGATTCACGCGCCTCAAGGAACCTGATCAAAACTCCATTACTGTGCTTCATGTAAAGCATTATGTGCACCGAATGATATGCTAAGGCTTTCAGGTGCAATGCCCTCTTCCGTCTAATAGAAAAGTGAGAGGTTACGGTGCCATGTTCAAGGTACTGGCATACATATGCTTACCAAGAAGTTTTGTTTTCTATGGGGTATTCTCGCCTTATTTCATACATTTCAATCTCATGCACCTAACCGGCGAGCTCTTCTTCATTCTCTAGAGTGTGTACTACTTCAAATACAAGTTTCCAGAGCCCATGGCCTTTGATTGTGTGTACTGGATTGATTTCAAGATCATATTCTTGCAAACCTGTCATCAAGTATGAATGTCATTCTCCTAGTTCTTGTGGTACTATCAATGTACAAACTACTAGGTGGGGGAAAAAGACTATGCAGTGGTTATTTAGCAAATAAGGCCTAAAATGTTTCACATTCATCATTAGCTTCATCTTTTTGAGTGAGTATTGTAGCTGGTTAGTTATCGGAAGTGAAGGTGTATAACAAGAAATATTTTTTGAAATCTAGGATGTAAAACGTGTGTGATTCAGTAATGGCTTGATTAATCTAGGCGAATGCATGATTTTCTTTCTTGCCCCAAGTGTACACTACATCTTTTTTAATCATGTTCTGCATGGACTTGTCTATTTGTGCATAATATGAGATGAATTTCTGAAGGAAGTTTATCTTTCCCAAGAAGGACTGCATGGATTTCTTGTTGAACTGATGAGGAATCTGCATGATATATTGGACCCGATCTGGATCCATATTGATCCCACTCCTGGAAACAATGTGTCCTAGGGGGTTCCCCTCTGACATGGTGAATACGATCTTCTTGGGATTCAGGGAAATCCCATAACTTCGGCATTGCCCAAAATTTTTCCTAACATGGCGCATGTCATCTTCTTGTCTTCTTGATAATAGAGTCACAACATCTAGGTATACCACCATGCTCTACCCAAAGAGTTCGCGAAAGGCGATGTCCATAGTGTGTTGAAATTTTGTACTTGTGATTACAAGCCAAAATGGCATTCATCTATATGCGAACGTACCACACTTGCTAGGGAAAGTATTTTTAAGTCTGTCAGGTTCTACTACTAGAATCTGATTATATCCTAATAAACCGTCAAGGAGAGAGAACAGTTGTGCCCCATATACAATTTTCAAAATATGGTCCATAGACAACACATGGTAGTTGTCTTTATCCGAGGGGCGGTTAATGTTCTAGAAATCGACACATAAGCGGATTTCCCTGGACTTATTTCGTATAGGCATAAGACTAGAGACCCAAGTGGAATGACAAGCTTTATATATGATCCGTGCATCCAACAATTTAGTAAGATCTTTCTGCATCCGCAATTCAAGCAACGGATGTACTTTTCTCAGATTTTGTTTATATGGCTTGACCCCTTCCTCGATTGGGATGATATGTTGGATGATCCACATGTCATAAGTTTTCATGTTATCATACACCCACGTGAACACATCTCGGTACTATTTGAACAAGCAGATGAAGGCTTGCCATTCTTGTTGCGTACAACATGTACCAAGACTAACAAACTTCAGATCCTTTTCTGTTCCTAGGTTTATCATTTCGTACCTTAGGGTGAGGCTATGATTTTGCTATTCCTTGTCCCTCGAAATTGCTCTAGCAAGTCATATAGCTTTTTCAGTGATACAACACCCTTCATGATAATGTGGGCTTTCATTCCATTAGCTCCTGCTTGCAAAGAGCACGCGTGCTCGTCATCATCTATTGTTGCATCTTTGAAAACATTAGCATTGGCCATAAAATGTAGTATCTGTTTATCAACATTAAACACACGTAAGTTAGTTATGTTTTCCGAGATAGATGGTTTGTAAAAAAATTTAATAGTAAATCTATTCCTAATCAGTGTCATTCTTGAGGTTGCATTTGCTAGTGCATTGATAGCTACATTATGCGTACATGGAAAAAAAATGATATTAAATGCTTGGAAGTTTGATATTAGTTGCCATACCTCTTCTTGGTAGTTTTTTAGATGTGGTGATAAAAAGTGAATGGTGTCATATACCTGCCATACCATTATCTCTGAATCACCTACCACTTTAAGCATGCCCACTTTGAGGCTGATGGCCTTCTACAAGCCCAACACGAGTGCTTCATATTATGCTACATTGTTCATGCACTCAAACTCCAAATGGATTTACACCATATGCTTCATGTTGCAAGGATCAATCAGAACACACTCGGCTCCTGAGTTGTCCTGTGTCTTTGATCTATCGAAGTACAAATTCCACAACTCATCTATAAGTAGAACATTTGATGTGCTAGAACTGCTGCCACTATTGTCACTGCTACTACTGCTACTATTGGTACAATGTGTTGTACAAGTTTCATTACCATCAGTTGTGAAAGGAAGAAGTACCAACTCTATGTCTGGTGGGGTTGGAGCTAGCCATGTAGGATAATGCCCCAATGCTGTCTTAAGTAGGCAGTTGCCTCTGGTGTAGGTAAATTCTCAGTACGGTCACAAACAATTCCACTATCTCGAGGGAGTTGGTGTAGCCACGAACAAACAATCTATGGAAAACTTCCTTAATCTATAATAAAAAAAGGTGTCCCACCTCTTAGAATGCTATTCTGCCTGGTGATGATCCTGCTTCCCTACTCTAGCTACTTGCTATTTCCTACCTTCTAATAAATGAAACAAGAAAACAAACAACAACAACAAACATGATAGAATTCAAATTGCATTCATCCTACTTAACAGGTCAAGGAACATTAAGCCATCAAATTTAAGATAACACTTCAATGTAGGAAATCAATCAATAGTTGTATTCATATAGGTTTAGAAAGAGAATACAACCAATGCCATGACGTTTCTACTCTCCTCCGACATATCTAGGTTCCCACACTTCCGCTAGCATCTCATGGATAACTCCAACAATGGATTTTTTAAGGCTTCTTCCGTTTATTCTCAAACCAAATCAAACACACCATTCTCCCTCCAACATAGACTAGAGAGCTACAAGGTTTAGATGTCATGCTGATTATTCAAGCTCCAAAAATTCCAAGACTAAAAACGTAGTGAAAATTGTAAAAGGAGGGGTTTATATAGCCTGGATAGAGGGGAGATGGTTCTTCTTATCATGGGAGAAGGCTTCATCTCTTGGGTTGGCTCCATCCTAAAAGGGGAAATGAGCCCAAATTGACTTCCTTGGATCCATCCAACCCAACCACTTACCAGACTTCTATTACGAAGCTTCTAGACGTGGAAGCTTCAACTCCAGAATTAAAAAAATTGCCAAAATAAGATCGATGTGACTAAGAAAAGGCTCAGTAGCACCATACGACACTAATCCTAGTGTTAAGCTCTGCAAATCGGTGTGAGGAGGAAACTGGTCATTAGCGTTGGTCTTGTAAATTGGGGTAAAAGGAAGATTATGGGGAAATGATGTACAAGGGAATGATTCTGCTCATGAAGAGGGACATAATGGGAGTTCCTTCATAATGGAAAATCATATAAGGTTCACCGTAGAGGTCCTCCAAGATCGTGGAATGGGGAGTACAGTGACAATGACAAAATTTTGTGTAACAAATGCCCCCTAAAGCGTGAAGGCCGAATTAGAGTGAGGAGTGAAATGCTTTAGAAGTAGATGTAGGGAACTATAGTTTGTTGTCGAAAAACTTGCAAGCAAGAATAGATACATATACGTTACTGGAAACTCTGACAAATGATACATGAATCGTGCTATGGACACAACCATCTAGAGAATGATCATGTAAATGGATACAAGGCATGGGTGTAGCCATCCAATAGAGAGGATCATATCGCAACCAAGGTATGGTCATAGCCATCCAATAATGGGAAGGATCACATATAACAACTCATGGTATGGTCGCAAACATCCATCTAAAAGAGACACGTATATCAACATGATTATGTCACATCACCTTGCAACTTGGACTTGTGTAATCTGATCCCAGGGTCTTGTGCTCCAACACAACCCAATCGAAGTACAAATCCTAACATGTGAATGAATGTGTTGAAGTGGAACATGCTATAAATTCACTTGATTACCGGTCAATGATGTGAACTGTCAACAAGCGCGAGAGAAGACACCAATAATGACAATGTGTTTCAAGGTACTAGTAGAATAGTTCACAAAATGTGAATAAAGGAACTGAAGTAGAACACTCATGAAATCACCCGATCGAAAGACAATGATGTGACCTAGTCATCGAGTGTGAAGAACTTTCCATTAGGGCATGCAATATCTAAGGTACTGGAAGGGAGTCTCTTGGCCAACTTCTTGGATAATGAGATGAAGTCAACAGGAATATATCATGTCGAAGGAGGGCCATGATGTATCCCACATCATCGACACAAGACAAAGGGATGCAATGATTTCAGATGATACAAAGAATCAGGAGTAAGTGTAACTACATAAGGACTAACTCTTGAACATATCGACGATATGACTCTAGAGTTTGGAAGCTTTTGGATCCATAGGATTGGTGGTCATGATGACGTGGCAGAGATCAAATGGAAGGCAAAAATGAATGGCCCGAGCCAGGAAGGTCAATGATGAAAATTAGGATATGCCAACCTGAAACGAAGCATAAAGTGTCATGTTCAAGAGTGAGTTGTATACAAAATTGATAGAATTTCCCATTTTCCCCCACCATGTCTGGTAGGTACCACAATTAGATATCATTTTTTGGATTCAACTGTGTTAAGTAAGTCATTCATCTATGACTATTTTCATGAGAGGTAGTCATAACTAACTAATTTCTCATGATTTTTGAATAGTCCACTTAGCATTCATTGCATTGGGTGATGCTCACAGCGGTGAAGAAGTGGGATTGAAATTAGTGAAATAAATCACATAGCGTCAATCATCACTTCCAGGGCTTGCACCTGGTAACTAGGACTTCCCCAATTATTTTTTAATTGCAAGCTTGAATGGTATGGCATGTACATGATGTGTAAGTTCATCCTTGAGACGAATCCGACCTAGTAAGTTTAATGATCCCTAGGAAAGAGAAGCCCATGTTCATCATGGTGACGAATCCATTGTCGTTTAAACGTTTTAACAAGTCTGAAAAAAGTTTAACGTGGTATCTTTTTCATTTCTAGAGAGTTTGAAAAATACACAGAAAAGAAAACTCCATATGGTCCCTTTTCATACATTTGTGTTTCTCGAGCCCAAAAAAGCAGAAAATGAAACTTGAGAGAACCACTTAACCGTTTTAGTCAAGGAGTACCTTTTTCGTAAATATTTTATCCTAGCCTGAAAAAGTGGTAAACATCTACTAGGTAAATGCCATTTCAAAGCCTTTAATGAGTTCAAAACGACAAGAGCTCGGCAATATTTTTGCTTTTAAAGAGTTGGAAAAGAGCTTCAAATCGGACCCGCCATTTTTATTCTCTTTTAAGAGTTAAAAAGGGAAAAATACTAGGCGATTTTTTCATTTGAGATTTACGAGTCAAGAAAAGATCTTAAATGTGACTACAGTACCATCATCAGTAATATGTCACCTATCACTGCACAAAAGGTAAATGCATTATCCAATTTTTGAGGAAAAATAGGTTTAAAAATAGTTTTAAAACCCTAATATTTCATGAAAAATGAATAAAAGGAGGAAAAAGTAATTAATTTTTAGCATTTTACCATTTTACCTTGTGTGAAGAACTTTTCACCCATTTCTACCATAGATATTCAGGAGCAAATTGCGTGAGATATGGGAGGCCATTCGACGATCCGTTAGTTCGAAGTAAGAGCCAAGAGCTTTAGCTTCATCTTAATGCTCTTTTTCCCTTTTTTTAAACTTTTGTGGATTTCTTGAGGAGGACTTAGCAAAAAAAAATTGCACTGAGTCAGTGTGATTTTCAGGCACGACATGACGCCGATTGGGGGTTATTAACACTACTTAGTGCACCATTATCACTACTATTTTAGAACAGTCGCGCCGTCATCATGAATACAAAATTTTCAATTTTTTGCCTAATTTCTCTGATCTGATCCAAATTTCTCTAGCCAAGAATGATTATTGACTTGATTTTATGGTTTTCGTAGGGAAAACATCATGAAAAATGGTTGATTAGAAGGAACATGAGAATGAGGACATTGATACACAACCAATGGTAGACCCAAATTGCTTGAATGCCCTAAGGAAGTGTGGGCTCCTTAAATTCTTCCTCACACCAGGTCTGCAGGCTCAACCTGAATTGCTATGGCATCTGATCAATCTCTGGGATGTCAATTGGGAAGGTTTTATGCTCCATGACCAAGGACTGGAATTGGAAACTTTCAACATGTATTTCATCATAGGATTGTCCTGAAGATGGCAACAATCAATCTATATGGGTCTAGGCCTATTGGGGCATGTGTGAAAATGTTTGTTGTAGAATATTGCCCGGAAGCACTAAAATTGAAGAGCGGCAACATAGAGATCATGATTGTTCAGGATCTTATGCTAAAAGTGATGTTGTTGACCATCAACAAAGTGGCTGGGTCTCAAGCACAACATGAGCCCAAGTAGTTGAATTTTCAGTATGCTATCGACTGTACGAAACTGACTATATTCAATTAGGCAGAAGCCATGAAGGCCAACATGAAGTGCCTGCTATCAAAAGCTAAGGTGGGAAACCTAAAGTAGTTCTGTTATCATTCTGTGCTAGTGACCTTCTTTCTGGAGCAGGTCCCGTTATTTCACTACCAGCTTGTTTAGGTGGAACCGCCATTGCCACAAGACCCACGGATGGTCCGTTGGAGTACATTGATGCCTAGGATTACCCAGGGCCAACATATGTCACATAAACCTACCTTCTTCTCATGGCTATGGCACAACTGATAGTAGTAGACGATTGGCGCTATATTGGTACCCACTTCCGTGACGATACAAATATTCTGCTTCCAGAGGGAGAAGATTATGGTGATGGAGGTAAAAACAAACAATTTTTTTTTTTTTTTTTTATTGGTTTTTAAATACATGCATTCATGACATTTCGATTTTGTAAATGCAGATGTGGGTCCAAAGCATCCTACCGGGATCTCCCTAATTTCCAGGCACATTTCTCGGTAGTTAGATATTGCTCCTTATCAGAAGGAAGCAATAATGAGGAGGATATCGTGTGGAACCTCGAGGGATTGATCCATGGTATCCTAGAGTATGCCTGGGTGGGAGACATCCCACACCAGTGTTAGAGGCACAAAGTGGAGGTGTCAGACCGAATCCATCAACTTTTGACTCATGTAGTACGAGGAGTTACGTGCTACCATGAGCATCACGTCAAGTTGTTCATAGGGCTAGCATTCCACATTTTTGAGGCCGCCAACCCATAGATGTATTTGAACACACATATTATTTTTTTGGGTTTTGATGTATGAAAAACATTATCAATACACACACACACACACACACACACATATATATATATATGCTATATTTTCTTGCTTACCATGGTACAAATGTTTTGTTTTTTATCCTCACATGTTTCACAAATGTCTATCCAACACACAATTAGCTGTTGCATCTGTCAATGTATTCAGGTGCCTAGGAATAGGATGATATGTAATGTAATAAAAATTTCTCTCCAATAGATGGATATGCTAATACATTCTCAATATATTAGGGTTTCTGACGGAATATTGCCCATTGAGTTGAAGGAAAACAAGTTTTGAATCAAGGTTGACAACTAATTACCGGATGTCAAGAGCGACAACTTTTGACAACAGTTTGATAAATCCACTATACTCAACAATGTGATTAATTACTCAACCTAAAAATACCTTAAAGATCAATCAACTCACCATGGGGGTCATAAATGGCCCATGCCATGGATGATAGATTATGGGTACTACGACAAGCACCATCAACGAAATTGATGTGAGGGGACACAAACATCTGCAAAGTAGGTAAAAACATAATAAGAAAGAAACCTGCTTACAAAACAACACACCAAACCACGCTGCACAAAAATGGATGACACACTATTGTACAAAAGTAGCCATGTGAGATGACCTAGGCAGTGTAATTTTTGAGATAAAGCTCATTATGTGTATTTTCTAAGGGATTGCACTCATAATCAATTAGCTCATAGGCCCCTTTTAGTAACACATGTTTAACAATGTAGGGCCAGTGCCACATAGGTTCAAACTTACTTGCCCCTAGCTTATCATTAGCCTAATCATATAGAAGAACCAAATAGCCCTAAAAAAAAGCTCGAGGAGAGACAAACTGATCAAATTGGGACTTAACCTTCTTTTTCTGTGTTTTGATGACCAAAGCAGCAAGACAATGAGTCTCATCCAATCGTTCTAAATACAAGAGGCACTCTTCCTTAGGTGAAGTCTCAGGGAGAATTTCAAAAGCCAACTTAAGTGATGGAATTTCACACTCAATCAGTAAAGTTGCTTCCAGACCATAGACTAGCTAGAATGGTGTGAATCCAATTGCATCCTTGGTTGAGGTTTGATAATCCCACAGAGCTAAAAGAGCATGAGATGCCAATTTGACTTGTGCATCCCAATGGTGCGCTGAAGCATTGTAACCAAGACTTTGTTCACAGCTTCAACTTGGCCATTGGCCTAAGGATAATATGAAGATGGGAAATCATGGTGCAAAACCAATGTAGAAGTCAATTGAGCCATCATGTAATATCGAGAATGGGAGCCATTATCGATGACAATGGCTTGAAGCACTCCAAACCTGGAAATAACATGATTGAATAGAAATTGAGCCATCCTTTTACCATTTGCAAAGTATTTATGCATCACTTTAGCTCATTTGGTGAAATAATCCACAACAATGATAATATAACCATGCCCCCTAGTCAAACGAGGTCACATGCCATATAGTTGATGCCCCATTTGGAAAAAGTACCAATAGTAATAACGAGGTGTAGGTGAGCGGGTGGGGTGGGAAATTTTCGCTGATAAATTTGCAGACATGGCATCTGTAAATGCAAAGATGCAATCCTTGAAGATGGAGGGACAAAAATAACCAGCGCAAAGGATTTTTGAGCAGTATCATATCCAGACAGGTGACCACCACATGCGCCAAAATGATAGTCATTCAAGACTCTCTCAGCCTCCTCAAGAGTGAGACAATGATGAAGGATTGAATCGACACTGATGTACTATAAAGAATCTCCAATGATACGGTATGGTTGAGATTGATTCTGAATGCATCATTGATCATCCTTGGTCAACACAGACCAAAAGGTGGATGTCTGGAGATACATGATGATATCACCGTACTAGGGGTTGAGAGTGCTAATCAAGAAAAAAGTCTCATCCAGGAGCTACTCCTCAGCACCTGTAGGAAGAGAAGTAGAAGAAGGGAGCAAATCAATTCAGTGAAGACCAATGATTTCTTAGATTTGGTAGTAGTGAACACCAAATCAAATTATTGGAGGATGTAGGTCATGATGTTGCATTCAGAAATCATAGTGGTAGTGTGGAGGAAAATGTAATGCCAAAGGTGTTGCACAACCTATACAGAAGCCAAAGCTAACTTCTGGACATGAGCATAACTTGTCTCAGTGTCGAGGAGCTTGCAACTGAGGTAGTAAATACCTGTCATCGTCCTATACCAACACCATAGCGATGGTACTAGAGGCTGCAACTAGATAAAGGAAGTAATTGCAATGGTAGTTCAGAGGGTGCAATAGAGGAGCATTTATGAGGACAACTTTTAGGTCATCGAAAGTCTTTTGGATAGCCTCATCCCAAATAAATGGGGTTCCCTACTTGAGAAACCGAGTGAACCCTCAAGCTAGCTTAACATAGTTCGGTACGAAACGATGAAGGAAATTTTCTTTTCCCTACAGACTTTGCAGCTCATGAAATGAGGATGGAGGGGGAAAATTAACAATGGCCTTGACTTTAAGAGGATCAAGGTGAATTCCTTCTTTCAAAATGATAAAATAGAGGAGTCATCTGAATTCAACGTAGAAGACACATTTATGTGGATTGAGTTGAATGTTGTTGTGTCTACAATGAACAAACAATTTCCAAAGATGATCAAGATGATTATGGCGCTTACGAGAATTAGTGGGGAGATCATCCAAGTAAGGTTAAATGATGTTTCAAATGTCGTGGAATGAATAAGACATCTCTCTCTGAAATGTAGCCCTAGCATTCTTAAGGCCAAAAGGGAGCTTTTTATATGGGAAGGTTCCGGACAGACAGATAAAGGTTGTCCTATCTTGATCGTTTGGTTCAATGTTTATCTGGCTGTAACCAGAAAAATCATCCATAAAGGAAAATAATTCATTCCCAGCACATTCATCAATTATCTGGTTAATGGAGGGAGTGGGGTAATTATCCTTTGAACATGCATGATTGAGATCATTGTAATCGACACAAAAGTGAATAGTGCCTTGTTTCTTTGTCACCGATATAATATATGACACCTAATCTGTAAGAGGGATAGGATAAATAAATCCAGCTTTCAGAGTTTTTTCAACTTCACCCATGATGGTGGCCGACTTTCTAGGCGAGGCATTTCTTCATATGACCACACAAAAACATCCCGGAACTCTTCGAACAGATGAGTATAGAGATTGATCTCATTTGGAGAACAATTTACCTCGATATGGACATTTTCAACGACCACAGGCTTGACAGAAATATCAATTAGCATCATTTGGGTAATGTTACCCATGTTCCCTTTCGACCAAACTTCATGAGTCATGGTTGATGTCTGAAGTGGTAGGGCAAGGAACTGAGAAGAGAACCTCTCAAGACAAGTAGACATGATTGTCGGGCTTGGCAAGAACAAGGAATGATGATGAGTGTCATTCGAAGGTACTTCCTGCAGAGACATAAATTCCATGATACTCTCGTTAGAAAGAAAAGTCTCGACTAAGGGATCAAGAGATTCCCAAGAACCAAGCCATGGGGATTGAGAATATGAATCAAGAGATCTTCTTGAAACCGCGAAATCAGAGGATACTGAACTCAAAGTCCAAAAAATCTCCACATAATTCATTTTGGCAGGACTTAGTGGCATAACCTCACCCCATCTATCAACAAGATCCAATGAGGGAATTACCCAAAGATCAGACTTAACCGAAATCATGTTGACAAAGGCAACATTAGGAGGTGGGAGTAGAAAAATACCCATCAGGGCAGGATCTTTAAATAGTTCTGCCCCCACACTCTCACAAGGAACATTGTGTGTTTTATATAAGGAACATCTCCATCCGAGGAAGAAGAGGCAAGGAAGGACAGTTGGCCGACTGTGACTATCTTCCCTTGATGGGGAAAATGAATCACACGAAAAAAGGGACGAGGCGACAACATGCATGGCATGGGTACAACTCTATCTGAGTAGAATATCGTAGTTAAGATTAGTGTCAATTA
Source organism: Pinus taeda (assembly GCA_000404065.3). Lineage (NCBI taxonomy): Eukaryota > Viridiplantae > Streptophyta > Pinopsida > Pinales > Pinaceae > Pinus > Pinus taeda. Next base: position 116,623 of record APFE030662437.1, read on the forward strand.
TCTCTACTTTGATGTGTACTGTCTTTCCCTCCAAAGTAATGGGAAGGTTGGGAAGGACACCGAATGGTTGTGAATCACATCCGTCAAAAGCTTCCAAAGTGCTAGGGGACTGGATCAGAGTAGGAGAACCAGTTGCCTTCCAACAAGTGAAAGACATGATGTAGGTAGAAGTATCTTCATCAATGATGGTCCTATGAATGGTTTTCTCATTTATGATTAAATGAATGAGAAAAGAAATCTAATGAGGTAAATGTAGAACGTGGTTTTCCAGGTTAAAACAAATGGGATTAGAGTTAGTTGGATCAATACCCCTAATAGTCGACAGTAATGATTTCTACTGAGATGGAAAGATTTGAAGGACCTCGAGAGTAGACATCACTGATGGTGCTCGAACCAAACCTTCAACAATGTTATAATGTTGAGTGGCTCATGTATTTGGATTCTATCAGGACTTTTGTAGCACACCTAGAGAAGGAGGTTGAATGACGAAATCAAGAATAGGTCGCTCTATATGGAGAGGACCATAACTGAATGGGGTAGAAGAATAACGGGTACCTTCTTTCTCTTTCCCTGCTGTTAGGGTAGGAGTTTGATAATATTTTGACTTGGTAGCCATGTTAATCAGTGTATTCATCATGAACACTTGGGAATTTGAGGAAGTAGATTACTAAGGTTGGTCTACCATTTGGGTATGTTGGGATGGAAAGGACTCTTTCAGGATAGCTAGGGTCCCTTTGGGCAAACGACTTACTTTAGATCATCTAGGAAAATCATTAGTATAGTGATTCTCCTCACAAATGAGGCATGGATATTTGGGCTTCCAATGGGAAACATCACCAGCAGACGACTTAGGAGGGCCCTGTTTCAGGGCATCAACTTTACCCTTGCCTTTTCCTTTCTTATTAGCTTTAGAGGATTTGTCCGCTGTGGTGACTAGACAACGTGAACCTCCGAGGTTTTACCAAGGCCTGGTGAATTGTGAGAGGAATCATTAGAAGCAATGTTGGAGACCAACTTCTGTTTGGAAGAATATTTTGTAGTGGTCTGAATCACTGAACCAATCACTCCATTAACAAGAGGTGTCGCTGGAGACTTAGATGTCATCAGATTAGATGATGGTCTCAGCGCACCAGGTAACATATCATATAACGTGCCAAATTTTGAATAAACGAGGTCTAGATACTGGGCAAGAGTGATGGCTTGTTCCTCAATGACGCTTCCACCCATAGAAATGTCCTCAACAATTTTGCTTATGAATGAATTGGTGAACCACTCGGTCAAAAACTAATCAGTAATCTCAAACTTAATTAGGTGACGCCTACGTCTCCATTCATGGATGTGATCAGATATGTGGGTCATAGTGCCTTTCTTGATTGATGTTAGAAGATGGGTGTCGGTTTGATAGTGAAACAAAAACTAGAAATGTGTGAGAAAGGCCATTGTGAGAGTGTTAAATTCATGATAGATATTTCAAGGTAGCTCAATATACCACTTGGCTAAAGCACTTGTAAGATTTCATTGCAAAAGCTGAAGATGAATGGAATCATCAACGTAGGAATTTGAGGACCACCAGAGGTGATATGTCATCACATGGGCTTGTGGATCCTCTTCCAATTTTCCTTAAAACTTCATACAATTGATCGGGATCTTGGATGGAACTCGAGGCTAGTATGGCGAATGAAGAATTGGGTCATTCATGAGTCTAGATAGATCTGGTAATTCAAGTGTAGCCAATAATGACAATTGGGTATTAAAAGTTATATAAGGTCTATAAGTGGACCCAGATGGCATAGCTCATTCTTACTAGTAAAGATTTTGTCCCCATAGTGGAGGGTTTTGTCCATTTGGGATTTGATTTTTCCCCATTGTAGGTTACCTTGCTCATAGGGAGGATTTAGATCTTGAAAGCCTTGAAATTGTGCAACAATAGGCTACTAATAAGAAACATACAGGTTAAAACGTTATTGATCCTATTGGCCTTGGACATATGGATTTTTCACCTGATATCCCTAAGCATAAGGGCTTTGAACCTATTTCCCCTGGGCAAAAGGGTTTTGGACCTGTTGCCTTTGGACATAAGTATTTTTCGCTTGCTGCCCTTGGACATAAGGATTCTAGACCTACTTCCCTTGGACAAAAGGATTTAGAGCTTGTTTCGCTTATACAAAATGCCTTTGTACCTACTACTGCAGGACTTGCTGCTGACCTTTCCCTTTCAAAGGTTGACCTTGTTGATATGAGTATAAGGGTTGCTGCTGCCTAGGTTGACCTTGTTGATATGAGTATAAGGGTTGCTGCTGCCTAGGTTGACCTTGGTGCTACAAGGGCTGACCTTGCCGCTGTAAAGGTTGTCCCTGCGGCTGCAAAGGTTGACCCTGTGAAGGCATAGGCTAGGAGGATTGCACAGAGAGTGCACATCTATCTATATGGTTTGCTACAGTGGTTGTGAGGGTTACCCTTGCGGTTGTTGCAGTTACCCTTACTGTGACATTATTTTTCCTTGCTACTGAATGGATAGACATTGAAGCAGCAAAGGTTTCCCAAGATATTGTAGAAGCTATCCTTGCTACTGCAAGGGTACTTGAATAGTTCCCTGAGTGACACCTTGGAAGTTCTCGAACTGTATTTGGCCATATCCACCAGGTGTGGCAGATGGACCAGGCTGAACATAAGGTCGAGGTTGAGGGATGTAGGGTGGACTAACCATCTCTTGTGAACCATATGGAACATAATGAGGTTGGTACTAAACTTGAGCCACATTAGGCTGCTAGTATTGGATGTTACTTAACCTAGATGGACCAACAGGGTTCATTTGGTTGTACTGGACATTACTCGATCCAGCAGGACCAACAGGATTTAGAATGATGCCCGAGGAGGGCTGGTTAATTCCAACCATGTGAGTTTGTGAGCCGCTCACATTGGTTGTGCCAGACATCATAGAAACATTTGGACTTTGCCCCCTAGGTGGTGGTACAACCTATCCACTTACTGGAGAGATTGAAGAACTAACAGACACATGACTCGAGACCATTGGTTGAACCAGACGAGTTACTTGGATTGATGAAAAAAGAGGATTCAAAATGGTGGGTTTTACCAAAATTGAAGTAACTAGAGAATGCACCATCGATTGGGAGGTTGGGTTCTGGATGAATGGACTTCAGGTAGGCATGGCACTAGATGACCAGATAGCATTATGATATAGGGATGAGGCAGTAGGTGTACCTAAAACCAACTGAGCTAAAGTCACATAATTACACGGTAACTTAGGATGAACACTAGTCAGAATGCCTCCCATGTAAGGGAAACCTTCAAGAGGGAAATGATATTCCTACTCCTCGACTGTACGTGGAGTGGAAACCTCCAAGTGACCCGGAGAGGAGACTTGGATTTCGCGTTCTGATTCCATGGGTCAAAACAAGCAATGATGGACTACCGAATATGTTCGAGGGGATAATTATTACCGGGAATAGTGTCTAGTAGGGTGCTGCTATTCCCACTAAGACTGGTAGCTATCTTAGAAACAAACAAGTAAAGTCTACTTTTGCTTTCCTTTATTAAAATAGATAAGAGTGGAACAAAGGAGACCAACCTTAGTCTTGCGCTTGATTTCCTTGTTTGATTCGTCTCCTTCTTGATAGATCTTTGTCGCTTCTTCTTCATCTGCTCAACTTCAAAGAGCACTTGTGGAATCAAAGCAGCATACTACTATCGAAGAAAAGAGATCTATATTCATAAATAACACAGGACTAGATATGTGTTAACCATACAAATGCATATATAAGCAAACATACAAGAATATGGAGGAAAACTTGAGTAGCTTTATTAAGATCAAGAATAGTAGGAGGATTACAACCATGTGTTTTGACCCAGCATCATCCTCCAGCAAGAAAGCCCTTCTTCACCTCAAGTAAACCTTAGATCACCCAACACTATGAAGTTACTCCAGAAAACCAACAACACTTCTCTACAAGATACAAGATTCCAACCTCTGGATCTCTATGATGAGGGATCCATATATAGATGATTGTAGGGGGGTGAGTCATATTCTAGGGTCTTGATTAGTTTCCTCTCTCTGATGGTTCTTGATTCCAATTTGAGAATGATGATCTCTTACTCATCCCTAGTCGAAAACAGAGAGGCAAGTGTCAGAGGGGAAGCTTCTGGAAGATTCCATGATCTTCCACCTCACAATTTGTACCTACCATTTGTCCATTCCCGACCATCGCACCCTACAGAGGGGCCATTTAGTATGCATTACACCCTTTACACTCGGAAGCTGACATGCATCGCACCCTTTGCACTGGGTATTCAGTATGGTCCAGTTTTGACTATTTCTGAGCAGTTTTTAGTGGAGATGATCCAGATTTAAGTAGGAACGTAATAGATTACAGAGATAACCATAAATACAGAGATGCGATAACCATAAATAAAGAGATGCAGCGGAAATAACACTTCATTTCATTAATGGAAAATACCGAAATATGCTTACAACCAGAATTGGAAATAAACCAGCTAGGACGACGGTAGCTTATCTCTGAGAAGAGATGTGCGGCTACATGTCTCTGAACTGTTCCGAACTTGTGTTACAATGAGGCTCGAAGGCCTTTTTATTATTGAGAAACAATGGAAAACCCTTCACATTCCAAAACCGACCCTTAGAAAATGAAACGCCAAATTGTGGGCCCCGTTTTGGGTAAATTGGTACATCAATATCCCGGGGTCGTAACTTTGGCATACGATCTCCGTTTGACGCATATGATAGCTCGTTAGAAAGATCTATCCGAGAAATACCATTGTTGGAATGGGCAACATGGTCCATTGCATGGACACATGTTGCCCCTGGATTCCCCAAAAAACGTCGTTTAGGGCCTCAAAACGGCTCCGGAAGTTCAGGACCCGAAAAACTGCTAAAAATAGTAAGTTGTGCTACGATTAAGGAAACTGAAAATGTTGAGAAAGGAAATGGTGGGGGTCCAGATGGACTTGACAGGTGGTCACCAATATCCACCTGGATCATTCCTCCCCCCTTAGGAAGCAATGGTCCCCATTGCGTTGAGTTCCTCCATCTCCTGAACTTGTTCTGCACTGTCCGATGTGTCCAGCAATGGTGGGAAGCATGGTCGATGATGGTCCACATTGAACACTTGGTGCAGGTGAAGGAATGGAGGAATACTGTGCTCCAAAGCATTGTTCCCCACAAGTTTGGAACTGCTTTAAGGACCATGTTGGAGCGGTCTGAGCTTCTGATGGGTTCTGGTAAGGCGTTCTTTATGTCGATGCAACCAGACTTTGTTGGCACCTGAAGCTTGTGTGGTACCCCTATGGGTGAGGAGAAGTTGTTCTTGTGTTCTGTCATGACCGTATCCCTTTGCTGCTACTGCTGTGTGGAGGAACCCTTTGCGGTGGTCATGGATGTAGCAATGATCTTCCCCCTACTTTGGGAGTGAACCATACAGATGAATTTCCTGGTCTGTGATATGAGCTTCCTACCTTTCTTAGCAGTGATCAAAGAGGTGGCAGTAGGTGGGGCTATCTCTGGTATCCTGTATAATGAATTACTCAAAGAAATAATGACAGCACGAGGCCTTGACTCATACACCACATGTCACCTCCACAAGTATGGTTGGCCTAATAATACATCACAAACATCCAGAGGTGTAACATCACACAATACCTCATCGGTGAATGGTTTGATGCTGTAGGGAAGGCGGCACTGCTGGCGGACTTTGAGATCTCGTCCTTCATGAAGCCACCCGATACTGTATGGATGTGGGTGTGGTGTAGTCGGTAGGCCCAACCGCTTCACGACCTCTGCTAAAATAAGGTTCTTTTGGCTGCCACTATCGACAATGAATTGTAGAGGCGAACCCTTCACCCACATTTGTGAGTGGAAAAGATGTTTCCCCTCCTCTGGCTCTTCGGGCTCATTCTTCTGGATTTTGGCAGTGGCAATAGTGGCGTTGGGATCCGCATCAATGTTCTACTTCCCTTTTCCATTCCCCTTGTCGGGTTCAGGTTCAAGGTCGGAACATGTATCTGATTCGGAAGCCTTCAACTCGGCCACCAACGACTGCTTGGTCCGGCACTCACTTGTGTTATGAGTGGGACTCTTGTGGAACTCACACCACTTTCCTGTGTCCTTCTTCGGCTTTGTGGTGTTGTTCTTTTCTTGTGGCTTCGACGGGTTGTCTTGGGTCACCCCGCCTTGGCTTTGTCCTTTGGGCTTCGGATTTGCAGATCCAAAGTCTCTCTTCTTCTGTTTGAACTTTGTTCGATTTTGACAGCGTATCGGTATGCTGTGCCGAGTGAGGAGATGTCCAAGAACTCCATCTCTTCCTGGATGTATCTGTGTAGGCAGCCACGGTATTTGAGCACCAGATACCGCTCAGAATCTTTGATACCCAACTGTGTTCGAAGGGTATGAAAAATTTTTGTGAACTCTGGAAAATCTTGGTCTCGTCTCTGCCGCAGTGTGGTCCATTTGATGCATTTGTCCTCATAGCTTTTGACAGGGTAGTACTGCTCCTTGATGGCATCCCAGAAGTCATTCCAAGTGGGTGCAGCTGAAAATAATGAGCCTGTACTTTCATCATTCTGCTCGCAGTAGGTTTCCCACCAGTCCTTGACGTGGGGAGCTGCTTTGAGAAGAGCGAAAACAATCTTTTCCCGACTTGAAAATTCATGAACAGAGAAATACCCATCTAGCAGATTTAACCATTTATCTACGGCATTCGTGTCTATTTTACCCTCGAAGATGAGGATTTCAAAATTAACTTTTACCTAAAAGGGCGTGGTGTTTCGAGAGTCACTGCTGGAAGCCGTTGCGTCACCTCTAGGTAGCCGCTGAAGGATCTGCGCAAAACTGTCCATCATCGCGTTCCGTTGTTGCTCGAGGGCTTCTTCAAGTAAGATTTTGATAGGATCTCCTGCCCCCTCGTCTTTCTTCTCATCCGCCATTGGAGGCCGTTGGGATTTTCGAGGTCAGTCTTGCAAAGGTTCGACCAGTTCAAGCCCTAACTCCTTATATCCTGACCTCGTCAGGGACATGCAAAGAAAAACAGAGAAAAAGTAGACCGCTCTGATACCACTGATCCGGATTTAAACAGGAACGCAATAGATTACAGAGATAACCATAA
>APFE030662442.1:0-15048 GCA_000404065.3 Pinus taeda
AGGGACAGGTGTTAGAGAATCAGATTGCTATCAGTTGTGACTATAGTTGTGCACCAGATCTTGCACAATCAAGGGATTGAGTATGCCAATGAGTTTGCCCACGTATTTTCCCACATTGTAGCTTGTACTCACGTGATTTAGCCAAGTAAATACGTGGTTGCCTTGGAATTATCATCAGTTCTTGAGCAGGTATTGAGCAGCGGAGGCAGGCAAGCAGTGAAGGAGATTTGAGCCAGTGATTGACACAGATCTGAGCTGTATTGTGTGTAACAGAGGTGGAGATACTTGTGAGAAGTATTATGCTGTGTAATGTTACATGACTCAATCATTAATATACAGATGGTTGGGGTTTTTAGCGAGATGCTTTCCCCGGGATACATACTGTGTTAATGTGTGAATGCTCTTGATGTTTTATTGTTATTGATGCTGCTATATTGATGATCAATGTAGAGGAGCTTATGTATTGTGTATGTTTTCCACAATATTACATGATCAGGATAATCTCTGTTGAATATGTGTTAAATTATTCAAAATTTCTACACAATCTGGAGGGGGGAAGTATTTTTGATGGCCCAATCAATGGGCATTTTCTCAAGCTTTATTTTGTTTAAGCTTGTAAAGGCCTTAGCTTTGTAAATATGTTTTTGTCTCAGTTTTTATTTTTATGCAAAACTGACTCCATGCCCAATGGAACACTAGGAGGAAGATTTGATTTTGGTTTTACTGGAAAGGCAGTGATCTAAAATTCTTGAAACCTCACAGGGAGGCTTTCATCCCAGGAAGGAGCCAGTGTTAGCCCTGAGGTGCAGCGCTGCTAGTTTGAAGATTAGAGGAAGGAGATGGTCTTCTTTGTTGTCCTGGAAGGGGCCTCACATGAGCCATCACTCCACTCTCCCCCGCTCTTTCACTTACATTCTATCCCACTCATATCTTAACCTGACCCTCACTCATAGAAAAACCCTCTTCCACCTTAACATTAACTAAATTAACCCCCGAAGAGCTTACCTTTTCGTCCATAAGCGCCCTCCGCAAATTTCTCGAGGACATCCTGTACCTCCATTTTCCCTCCGCCGTCAATCTTCTCCCCTGCCGATCCGACGGCCCGCATTTCACCCGATCGATGAAGCATGCTCAATCGATCTTCGTTGTTAGATCACTCCCACTAGATCTAATGACTGTCACTCATATTGCGTGGGCAACTAGCAAGAGGAATGCCCGCCTGATAAAGGCAGTTTTTCTCTCTCCTCCACTGCTACGTATCATCCGCTAAGTGGAATCGGGCAGGCTCTGACACTTACCGCTAACCGCCCAATGCCCATCTGATGGAAACCACTCCTGCCTTAGAAAATTGCCCTTGACCATTACTTACTGAGCACTTCTTCCGCCCGAATACCATCAGATCTGTCCACTCGAGATCTAACGGCTCGGACTTAACCCACTCCCACCATGACTGCAAGCCTCATGTAATCAATATCCTTCGTCCACTTGTTTTTTGCCACCCTGCCATTACTTTGTCCGTCTGATGCAATTCATCCAAGAACTACCCGTTCGTCCTCCGTCATCCTGTCATTACCTTGTTCTTCCTTATTTGCACATCTAGCCGCCCATGCACCTCATACTCTACTTCCTGTCAGTTACCCGAGGAGGAAGGTGGTTGATTCTATCAGTATTGTGACAGTCAGGCCACTGAACTAAATTAACTGAAAGTATGGTTGAAAGAGAAAGGATGCAACACGATACAAGCATATAGAATTAAACAGTCATGGAGCCTCACTAGCACAATCAAGCCAGCCACCTAACAGGGCAGTGTTGTACCAGGATTAATTACCATTTTCATAATGGAAAGGGAATTGTGTCCTTGTACACAACCAAGCAGTTAAAGACAATAGGGATAGATTAATGCACATCAAGCCCTAAAATGCTTGACAACATTATAAAGAGCTATAAATAGCTAAAAGTAAGAGGTAATCAGGATTCAACTTTTGGAGACTATAGAGACTTTGCTACTCGAAATTCTCATCTTCATTCATCAGTAATACAAGCTTCTTTTGTTGTCATATGTTCAATATTCCAATTTCTCTTCTGTTCTAAGCTTGCACTTGAATAGGCTGTTCAGGTTTCTTTTGTGTCCAATGCCAAATCACTGTCATCTTATCTTTGCATTGATGTATTAGATTTGCAAGTTTCATTTACTTACTATAGCTGGCCATCATATGTTTACGTATATATCTACTGGTATGATTAGTATTCTCCATTCATTCACCTAATCTACAAACTATTTTGCATTGGTGGTCTAAAGCCTTGTAGGCTGAGGGTGTTCATGCATGTCTTGAGTAATAATAGAGTCAAAGTGGTTATCTGGCTTGATCCAAACCATTATTTATTCCAATAGTTTAAAGAACAATACTGAAGATCATATGTTACCAGGCATCTCCGAGCTACAACCTAGGAGAGTTTCCTACAGTGATAACAGGTTTCACTACAGATTTCTATCAGTCATGTTGGAGATTTTTTTGCTAAAGAAGTACTTGAGGTAGTGGAAGAAAATAGACATAACAGAACTATCTTCCCTGCCTTAAATTCAACATTTATAATATTGGTTCCTAAATTAAAAATCTTAGAGAGTTCAGAAGGTTATAGACCGATAGTCGTATGTAATGTTATTTAAAAAATAATATCTTCAGTTATAGTCCAGCGACTGAAACCTTTGTTGTCAACGATGATTTCTCTAGCCTAATCAGGGTTTGTAGAAGGTAGACAGATAATGGATGGAATAATAGTGGTGTAGGAAGTCATCCATTCATTTAAATGCACGAAACGTTCGAGCATGTTTATAAAGTTGGATTTGTCAAAAGCATATAATAGGATTCGATGGTCATTTCTATTCAATGTCTTACAAGCATTTGGATTTTCTAATCCTTGGTTGGAATGGGTGGGTTCTCTCATATCCACAACATTCATTTCACTTTTGGTAAATGGTTCGCCCTCACAAATTATCCACCCTTCTCGAGGAATACGACAAGGTGATCCACTGTCCCATTTTCTCTTCATCTTAGCGATGGGAGGATTAGGGTGAATGTTACAAGAAACTGGGGAATCATACCATCTACATGGACTTCAATTGTATGGTAATGATCTCCCAATAACCCATCTCTATTTTGTAGATGATTTTATTCTATTTGATTTACCTATTAGGCGAGAGATAGGAAGGATAGAAAGGATTCTTCGTATTTTCATGGCAGCTTCAGGCATAATGGTTAATAAGGACATAATGGAGATCTTCTTTTTCAATTGTCCAGAATTATTGCAACGTAGGCTCTGTCATGATATTAGCTAACGTAAAGGGATGATCCCTGCTAAATATTTAGGCATCCCTTTAGTTTGGCACTATCATAGGACATCAACATGGGCAGAGTTCATTAAATGAACACGACTTCGAATGAATAATTGGGTGTTCTAGTTTTTAAATTTCCCTAGTCACTTCATTCAGTTGAAAATAGTCCTCCAAGCACTTCCGAATTACTAGCTTTCATTAATATTAATCCCTAAAAATGTTTGTCAATCCCTCATGATACTATGGTTGAACTTTTTATGGAAAGGCTCGGCCAAAATGCACAAGTGGGCCTTGGTAGCATGGGAAAAAATAAGTCTACCAAAAGAACTTGGAGGATTGGGCATCAGGGATCTGTTCCTTATAAGAAAATCTTATGCAATGAAGTAATGGTGGTTATGGGTTCAAGGTGGTAACTCGGTTTGGAAGCAGGTCTGGAAAAGAAAATATTTATGCTCAACTCACCTGTTGAAAGGATATATGCAGATGGCACCACCGAAGGATAGGAAATATGGAACTAGGCTTATCGGGCCCTAGACCAGGTTAAACAACAAACATTTTGGGAGATAAGGGATGGGAAAACTGCCCTATATTGGGAAGAATCTTGGCAACAAAATTCCCTCCTGATTGGATGCACAAATATTTGTCAAATCAAATAATAAAATCAATCAAAAGGTGTGTTGAAAGATCCATATTACTCGCTTCAAATGAATTCAGGTGCAAGGTGGTAGTAATGGAAAACAAAAATAGATCAGAAGAAGTTAGACACTTCTTGGCCTTGGGAGGAGTTTCAACGAAATATCCAAAGTCATCGAATTCGTACCTTGATTAAGAATGATATTTTGCATTTGGGTAAAAGGCTATTAGCGACCTTTTCATTAATCGAGGCCTATTCCATTCTTCAAGAATTAGGTACTCAAGCAGCCAATCCAATTTGGGGGATAGTTTGGCAAAAAAGGTGTACAACCAAAGGTCTCAACTTTTCTCTGGTTGATTGCCTGGGGGAGGGCCCTTAATCTAGACCAGTTGTGACAACATGGATTAGAAGGTCCTTTGAGATGTTCACTGTGTCTAACAGTTGAAGAGGAAACGATACATTTATTTATGGTTTGTGTCTACTCGCAAACTATTTGGCAGGCTATTCATGATCTATTCAATCGAGTTGTCCCAAGTGTGGTGGATATAAAGACTTAGTTGATTGATTGGTATCGAGTAAGTTTCAAGCATTCGTGGGTCTTAACAACATGAAGATTAATGGCTGGGATATCCTTATGGTTTTTATGGAAGGAAAGAAATTAGAGGATGTTTGAGGGGAGAAGTAGACCTGCACACATGGTGCAAGAAAAAATATGGTCTAATGTATGCGAATTTGTGCTAGTGAACCCACCATAAATGGTAGAGGGGCAGCAAATTGAGGAAGAGTTGCTTATTTTGTGGAAGTTACAACTACAAGTGGCCTCAGGATCATTCCAAGCGATGGGAGGTGAATTGTTGATTGTTTCCTCCCAACCCCTCCTAAATCTTTCAATGTGTTGAGTTTTTATGGGGCTTCGCGTGGAAACCCCTGTAAAGCAGGTTGTGGAGGTATATTACAATATGATCAACTACAACTAGTTCATGTTTATGCCTTTTCACGTGGTGAAGCTACAAATAATATGGCGGAATTATGGGCGTTGGAGAGAGGTCTCCAAGTAGCAATAGAGAAAGGGATTCATTTATTGCAAATTCATGGTGATTTCCAAATTGCAATCAATATGGTGAGAAAAATCCTTATGGGGAAATATCCTGAACAAACTATTTCAAGTTGGCACCTCCAAGCAATAGCACATAGTATTAATGAACTTTTACTAAATTTTCAGTATGTAATAGTTGTGCATACCAAAAGGGAAGGTAATCAACCAGTTGATTGTCTGGCTAAGTGGGGAAGTGATGTGGGGCATTCATTCCTATAGGAGGATTGGTCAGATGGGATGCATTATGAAGTGATTACAAATTTGAACCAGAGGATAGCCCAGGATAGGGAGTGAAATGCTCTGAGGTTCCCCACTGGGGGTGACAACCTAGAATATGACGATCAAAGAGGCAGCAGGCGATGGTTTCTTGATGCCTTGGCAAACCGACTTAATGACTGCCATGCATGGATTGTGGGTGGTTCATCGGGAGGTGGTCATTGGGGAGAGTGCCAAGCCCACCACTTGGCCTGATCTCCTTGGCGCATGGACAGGTGCAAGGGAAACATGGAGGTAAACGTTAAGTAGGAAAATTAGTAGGTTAAATTCATGCGAGTGGGTATTAACAAAGACCTAGTGGTACCTTTTGTCAAGAGATATTAACGCGAGCATGGAGCAACAAAGTAGTAGGCGATTAAAGGAAGGGTACTTTGCTTCTAACAGGTGATCGAAGGAAATTCATGATCCCCATATGATGGTTTTTCTTAGGCATGCGAATTGCAGAGGTAGGTTGAAAACTTGGCAAGGGTTGTATGTTTTGGCTTCAAGTTTTTTTGGAATTGAAGGAATTCCTGGTCTCAACAACATCATTATATAACTGCATGCATGGTCTCCATAGGTGGTGTATAGCTAACTTGGTTTCAGGATGGCACATTCAAGAATTTAGTCTTACCTGGGTTCTTACTCTTGCTCAGTCTCATTATGGTTTGGTATACACTATCACCTGGTCTCTCTGGGTAATTTCATTCCAGTGTGCTCGTCTGCAATTCAGAGTTATTGATACTATTGTGTCATTGTTTGGTTCTAATAAACACACTCATAATTTGGGTTTCATTTCGTACCATCTGCCTTTGGTGCCCTTCCATTGCATCTTATTACCAATAGTCAGTATTTCATGTTGTCTTATATTAAATCCCTTGTGTATTGTGTTGTTTAAAGTATCTCTTTTTCACTGTGTGGTCGTGGGTAGTGTTTGTGGCTGTATTTTGGGTCATGTTCTAACTCGCTGCTCTCTCACCAAAGTTGGTCTCGGTAGGGTTCCTCGGTTGAGATAGGGTCACAAATGTTCTTTATTTGTTTCCTGCATAACACATCAACGGGACCATCATTTAAGTAGGTCATTGTTCTCCCCTATGCTAGTTTGCAATCCTTGGACCCCTCAGGTATGTCATTTAATTGTTTAGTATTGGTGGCTGACACTTGGTACAATGGCTCTTTCTCTATTTAGTTTTAAGGTATTCTGTGTCCAAAATTTTAAGGGATTTTATCGTTCGATCTAGTGGGTCACTCTGTTTACCACTCTGGAATTCAATTAGTGGACTACTCAACTAGATTCTAATATTTCCTGTGGTTGTTACTTGGATGATGTTTGTTTTGTGAAATAAAGAGAATACACACAAATTATAGTTTGGTCACCCCCTGCTGGCCATTCTAGAGTCCTCTAGGGTCAAGTATATCATTTCTTGGTGGAGTTTGTATGAATGTTTCTAATTTTCATGGCACTAAGACAACGTTTAATCAATGGCCAAGGAGGCTCGTCAAGGGCCTCATCCTCCAGGCAGCGTCGTCTATTTGGTTGGGAAATTGTGGATAATCTCTTTGATGTTGTGTCATTTGAGGTCCGAAGGGAGATTAGGACTTTGGAGGCTAAGGAATTTGGGGAAAGGATGTATCATTCTAACTCAAAAGTGATTGTTAATAAGATCTACTGGGTCCCAGACCTAGGTAAATGGAGGAAGCATCGCCTGTATTTGTTGCACTCCCTCTATCAACACAAACATATGGATACATTAATGTAGATGGTGTTATGTGACAAACAAGTGGTCAATTATAAGATTTTTGTGGGTCAGGAATAAATGAAAAACATCACGAGAGATATTCGGTACAATATGGATGAGATCATTGTGAGACTGAACAAAATTGAGCGATACATTGTTACTGATTTTGATTCTGACTCCAGTGCTCCCCATAATGGAGCAAGCATTATTAATGTAGACTCGATCCATATGGCTAGTGAAATTTCCTCTCCTCAACAAGCAGTCATCATTCTTGATGAATGACCTCCCTTGATGATCTTATGTTTTATGTTTTGTGTTGGATCTTCTATGACGTTGGCTATCCGTAAATGGGTACTCCCTGCTAAATATTTAGGCATCCCTTTAGTTTGGCACTATCATATGACACCAAATGGGTAGTGGTCATTGAGCGAACACAACTTCGAATGAATAATTGGGTGTTTTAGTTTTTAAACTTCACTAGTCGCCTCATTCTGTTGAAAAGGGTCCTCCATGCACTTGTGAATTACCATCTCTCATTAATGTCAATCCCTAGAAACGTTTGCCAATCCCTCATAACATTATGGTCGAACTTTTTATGGAAAGGCTCGGCCAAAACACACAAGTGGGCCTTGGTAGCATGTGAAAAATTAAGTCTACCAAAAGAACTTGGAGGATTAGGCATTAAGGATCTGTTCCTGATAAGAAAAGCTTATGCAATGAAGTTATGGTGGTTATGGGTTCAAGGTGGTAACTCAGTTTGGAAGTAGGTCTAGAAAATAAAATATTTATCTCTTAACTCACCTGCTGAAAACCTATATGAAGATGGCGCCATCAAAGGGTCATAAATATGGAACTAGGCTTATGGGGTCAAGGAACAGGTCAAACAACATACATTTTGGGAGATAAGGAATGGGAAAACTGCCCTATTTTGGGAAGAATCTTGGCAACAAAATCCTCCCCTAATTGAACGCACAAATGTTCATGAAATCAAAGAATGGACTCAATCAAAAGGTGTGTTGAAAGTTGTAGATTATTGGATTCAAAAAAATTTAGGCACAAGGTGGCGACAATGGAAAACACAAATAGATAGGTAGAATTCAGACACTTCTTGGCCTTGGGAGGTGTTTCAACGAAATCTTCAAAGTCATCAAATTTGTACCTCAATTAAGAATGATGTTTTGCGTTGGGGTAAAAGAATATCAAGGACCTGTTCGTTAGTGGAAGCCTATTCCACTCTCCAGAATTAGGTACTCAAGCGGCCAATCCAATTTGGGGGATAGTTTGGAAAAAAGGTGTATGGCCAAAGGTCTCAACTTTTCTCTAGTTGATTGCCTAGGGAAGGGCCCTTACTTGGGACCAATTGTAATAACATGGATTAGAAGTTCCTTCGATATGTTCATTGTGTCTAACAACAGAAGAGGACGCGAAACATTTATTTATGGATTGTGTCTACTCACAAACTATTGGCAGGCTATTAATGCTTTATTCAATCGAGTTGTCCCAGGTCTAATGGATATAAAGACCTAGTTGATTGATTGGTATCGGGTAAGTTTCAAGCATTTGTGGGTCTTAACAGCATGAAGGTTTATGGTTGGGCTATCCTTATCATGTTTATGGAAGGAAAGAAATCAAAGGCTGTTTGAGGGGAGGAATAGACCTGCCCACATGGTGCAAGAACAAATATGGTCTAATGTATATGACTAAAGTTGGTCTCGGCAAGGTTCCTGGGTTGAGAAAGGGTCACAAATGTTCTTTTTTTGTTTCCCGCATAACACATTGACGAGACCATCCTTCAAGTTTATTGTTGTTCTCGCCTCTACTAATTTGCAATCCCTTGATTCCTTAGGTATGTCATTTAATTGTCCAGACTTGGTAGTCGACACTTGGTACAATGGCTCTTTCTCCATTTAGTTTGAAGGTATTATGTGCTCGAAATTTTAAGGGATTTCATCGTTCAATCCAGTGGGTCGCTCTGTTTACCCCTTTGTAATTCAATTGGTGCACTACTCATCTAGATTCTAATATTTCCTTTGGTTGTTACCTGGATGATGTTTGTTTTGTGAAACAAAGAGAATACACACAAATTGAAGTTTGGTCACCCCCTACTGGCCATTCTAGAGTCCTCTAGGGTCAAGTCTATTATTTCTTGGTGGAGTTTGTATGCAGGCTTCACATTATCATGGCACCGAAACAACGTTTAATCAACCGTCGGGGAGGCTCGTTAGGGGCCTCATCCTCTAGGTAGCATCGTCTATTTGGTTGGGAAACTATGGCTAATTTCTTTGGTGGTCTTTTGAGGTCCGAAGGGAGATCGTGACTTTGGAGGCTAAGGAATTTGGGGAAAGGACGTATCATTCTGACTTAGAAGTGACTGTTAGTAAGACCAACTAGGTCCCGGACCCAAGTAAATGGAGGAAGTGTCACATGTATTTGATGCACTCCCTCTATCAACACATACATATGGATACCTTAATGCACATGGTGTTATGTGACAAACAAGTGGATAATTATAAGTTTTTCGTGGGTTGGGAAGAAATGAAAAAGATCATGAGAGATATTTGGTATGATATGGATGAAATCATTGTGAGATTAAACAAAATTGAGTGATACATTATTACTAATTTTGATTCAAACTCCAGTGCTCCCCATAATGGAGCAGACGTTATAAGTGTGGACTTGATCCATATGGCTAGTGAAATTTACTCTCTTGAACAACCACTCATCATTCTCGATGAATGACCTCCTTGGATGATGTTGTGTTTTATGTTTTCTATAGCTTCTCTACTTTCATGGTGTCTAGTTACCATTTTGTTTGTTTGGTGCCCAATTTTATAGTTTCAGATATCATAGCTGGTTTTTTGGAAGTACGTTAGAAAATTTGGTTTTGTGATGTAAACAGTTTTTGGATATGGTTGACATGGTCATCTTCATGCTTCAAAGCTTATCACTTGTAACAATTTTTTTGGAATATTAATAGAAATTTTGGTCAAATTACGAGGAAAAAAAAGAAAAAGAAAAGAAAAGAAAAAAGAAAAAAGAAAAAAAAAAGAAAAGAAAAAAGAAAAAAGAAAAAGAGAAAAACGAAAAGAAAAAAAAAAAACTAGTATAATTAACTTGAGATAAGATAAATACCAAATAATTTTTCCCATTTCTAACACCCTTTGAGGTAAGATACTTATCCAAAATTCAATAATTAAAATAAAGATAATCTCAAAATTGTAAAAGATATATATGATTCATGGGGCTTGTAGCTTCTAAGTTAATCCTTATGGTTGTTATTTGCAATTTTAACATTATATTGAATCATTAAATATAATGATTTTTGTTCATCGAATATTAGTTAAAGTAGTGAAAATTGATTTTTGTTCATGGAATATTGGTTAAAGTAGTGAAAATTTGTTAGAATTGCAATTTGAAAACTATATTGAATGATTTTTTCTTCATAGAATATTGGTTAATATTGGTTAAAAGTAGTAAAAAATGGGTTGATTTAGTTAGCCCATAGATAACATTAATGAGCTTTAGTAAAGAGATTGTAGAAACCTTAAAGATTAGGTTTAGAGATTGTTTATGACAATGCAAGGAAAATAATAAGATATAAGGGTAAGTAAAATGTTATTATAAGATTAAGTAGGATGATAAAATAAATTTGGTTAGTGTTAAGCTGTGTAGACTAGTTGATTCTAGTGATGTTCAGTCCACACTGGGTAACATGTTCAAATTTCATATAGAGGATACGAGTGGAAGATAGCTATTAAAAATAAGAAATCAGCAGACACACGTTGAAGCAAAACCTTATTGGAGAGCCACCGTCAATCTTCAAAGAAGACAGCTTCATAGCTGGTAAGGTAAGCTCTCTGGAGTTGAAAACCCCACCACTTGATTCAGCTAGCCAAGAGAATTTTTGTGACCCTGCATGTTCGAAACCTGCTGGGAACAGAGGACAAATTCAGCTCCCTCAGGTCCAATTCCAGCTGAAAACCGTGAAGAAAAAAATACCTTAACGCAGAGAGAACTCAGGGCTCAATATAGTCGTGGTGAGAAATTTACCCACGCAGGTTTATATCCAGCCGCCGACCATGGAGATAAAAACCCTAAACGTCGTTGCAGCTTTATCTTCAGCAATGACTATTCTTATCTACTACAAATATTGTCCTGTTTATGAGAGGAATATGCAGCGACCTGGGTTCGAATCGCGGGAGGACCTTTAATTATATATTTACGAAGACGGACTTTGAATCCAGCGACCTGTGTTCGAATCCAGGGAGGATCTTTAACTATAGATTTATGAAGGAGGACTTCGAATGCAGCGACCTGGGTTCGAATCCATGTAGGACCATTATCTATACATTTATTTAGAAATATTCAACACTAACTGCCTGAAATTTAATCTACTTGTTTTCTTCCGTCTTGTAACCGGCTATCTTTCCAGGTTACCCATGCCAAGGGCAATACTTAGTGCCTGAAATTTAATCTACCTGTTTTTTTCTGTCTTGTAACCAGGAAAACAAGACAGGGCTTTCCAGCAGCAGATGTAGCTCATATGATTTCTTCCCAGGTTAGCCATACCAGGACAACATTCCAACTGGGGATGTAGCTCATATGGTAGAGCGCTCGCTTCGCATGCGAGAGGCACGGGGTTCGATTCCCCGCATCTCCATTTGTTCTCTACCGTTACAGTGTCTTTCTTCCATCTGTGCCCACCAGGGTAGGAATTGCAAACCCATTTTTCGTGCTTTCTGCCATTACAGTCTATTTCTTACTGCCCACCAGGGTAGGAATTGCAAACCCATTTTTCGTGCTTTCTGCCGTTACAGTCTATTTCTTACTGCCCACCAGGGTAGGAATTGCAAACCCATTTTTCGTGCTCACCATATTAGAAATTTCAAAACCCAAACACCCATTAAATTTGATGGTGCTAACGGGACATCAAATTCTATACCTGGTGCCCACCGAATTGTCAGTGTCTCTTCCCTCTCTGCCCACCAGGGTAGGAATTTAGGAATTTTACAGTCTTTCTTCCCTCTCTGCCCACCAGGGTAGGAACTTAGGAATTTCAAACTCATTTCATGCTCTCTATTTCTACAAGGTCTTTCTTCCATCCTGCCCACCAGGGTAAGAATTTCAAATCCATTTTCCATGCTCTCCATTGTTCAGTGGATGGATCCATGCTATCCATTGTTCAGTGTCTTCCATCTGTGCTCACGACATTAGAAATTTCAAATCCGAAACACCTGTTAAATTTGACTCTTTCTGCAACTCGCTTGTTTGGATCATGTAAAAATTTCAAATCCATTCTCCATGCTCTCCATTGTTCTACTGTTTTCCATTTGTCAAATCCATTTTCCATGCTCTCCATTGTTCTACTGTTTTCCATTTGTCAAATCCATTTTCCATGCTCTCCATTGTTCTACTGTTTTCCATTTGTCAAATCCATTTTCCATGCTCTCCATTTAGTATCTTCCATGTGTACTCACCACATTAGGAATTTCAAATCTGAAATACCTGTTAAATTTGACTGTTTCTGCAACTCTAATGCTGGTTGGGATTATTTTATGACAGAATGTTTAAAATAGAATGTTTTGATGCTGGTTGGGATTATTTTAAGACAGAATGTTTAAAATAGAATGTTCTGATTATTTTAATACAGAATGTTTTGACTGAATTTGATGGACAAATCACTCAGTGTCTTTTTTCCATCTGTAATCCATAGGAATTTAAAATCCAAAGCCCTTTTTAAATTTGACGGATTCTGCATTTCTAATGCCAGCTATTTTACTTTAAAATAAAATATTTTCACTGTATTTGATGACAAAATCGCCAAATTTTTATCGCATTTAATGGGCAAATTAGCCGTAACCATCAAATTCCATCCCTAATGCCCACAAAATTGTTAGAAAATATGTGATCTATATTTTTTTATCATTCAAACCATCAAATTCCAACCCTAATGCCCACCGAATTGTTAACAAGCTTTGTGGAAATCGAATTCAAAATCCCATCCAAACACATAATAAATTCACCTTATGATAACTATATTTTTCACTTAGAATGCAGTCCTAACCCAACAGATAATAAATCTGTGTGTACACGTATAATTTTTAATGAACCAGAACTCTGACCGCTCATATGGCCACTATTTCCAGAATAAAACCATCCCTCTATAGCAATAATTTATATATTGAATTTCATGTGTAAAAGTTGTCAGCAGAAACCAAAAAAACATTAACTTTCCATATATGAGTGATTTTAAGCTTGAAAAAACGGGAAGGGGGCAAAATGTTAATTTATAATTTTTTTTAAGATTTATAATTGCAGGTGGTATAGAAGAACTCAACATGAAAATTCTATCATATTAGTATATTTAGGAGGATTCAATATGAGAATTTTATTAGATTGGTAAATTTAGAGGAAAATATTGACAGTATTGACCACAAGCTAATCATTCTAGCTAAGAGATCAGTGAATATCTCTGTAGTGATTAGCCAACCCCGATGCTTAGAGATTTTGTCCAATAGTTGTTATGACTCATTAGTTTTTTTTATGCAACATTAGTAGTCCATTTTGTCCTCTCATGATGATGTATGTCAAGGTTTGACACAACCAACTTCCTTTTATAAGTTTATATTTACAAGATGCTCTAGTTAGACGAGGTCTTAACAACCTCAAGACTTTGAAGACATTTTTTTGTCTATATAATCCTCATTCAACGTAATGCAAAGTGAATAGTTTCAAAAGAATAATAATAATAATTCTATATATAGAGATGTGAAATTTATACAAATATAAGTAGTATTATTTAACTAGCATATATCCATCTTAACATTGAGTATACCAGGAGTTGAGAAACTAGGTGTAAACATTTCCTCAATTTTTGCACTCAAAAAGTGGTTTGCAATTTGAGAGATTTGATCCTTCTATGCATTTGGTAGATCCAGAATTAAGATGGATTTACACTGGTATTTTTTAATTAAATTAGTTTTTATATCTATATGTGTTTAAATTTGGTTGATAAATGTCTTTTGGGTAAGAAGTTAAAGTGTAATTAGGAGAAGTATCTAGTTTTATGTATATGATTAAGTCTACATGTTATTATAAAGGACATGACCTCACTAGTCTTAGTGATGATCACACTAGATACTAGCTTTCTTGTGGATACTGAGTAAGACCTAACTAAATTGTAAACTAGAATAGTATCTAGTTTTATGCATGAGATTAAGGCTACATGTTATTAAAAAGACATGAATCCACTAGCATTGGTGATGACCAAACTAGATATTAACTTTCTTGTGATATTATTTAGGTTGAAGCACATTTTTGTAATTGTTTTTCATAGGCTCAGAGCTCAATTTCTTTGAACATAAGGAAATATCTTAATGAACCAAGCACTAAAGGTATCTAGCACAAGTAAATGTGTATCCTCATATGGACTACTAATAGGTTATTTCACTATTTCGCGTGGCTTAGTTTTCCTTGAATGGAGGTGATGAGTCAACCTACATGTAAGATAACAATCAATACTAACTATTTTCATAATTTATTGACAACTAAGTTATAATAGATTTTTCTACTTTCTCTTAAAAAAAAAAAAAAAAAACTAGCATTTGCACCAGATGTTGCAAAAAAAACGCTGTAAGGCATAAAGTGCGGAAATCCATTATCCATGTAGTGTGTGCATTATTCAACAAGGTGGATCTCTATAAATTTGTTGCAAACGTTTATCTTGTTGCATTGCTAATTTATTTAGAATCTACTACTACCTCCTCTTCTTGGAATATTAAATTTCTTATCGCCCCATGATGACAATCCCTCTAATTATTGGCATCACAATTTTTTCCATTTTAGTGGCTTTACCTTCAACCTAAAGAAACATGAATTTGAGTCACTCAATTAAAAAGAAATTGCTAAATTGCTATTTATTAGGTTTTGAGTAAAAACAATTAATAACTCATATTTACAACACTTTTAAGTATTTACAACCTTTTAAGTC
>APFE030662449.1:0-14427 GCA_000404065.3 Pinus taeda
GGTTGTGGTCTAACTTGGTACAGGAAGATATTCGAAAGAACACCAGAGGAAAGAACACTAGATATGGGACCTCATCTAAGAAGTGGAAGAGGAATTTGCATTAGTCAGCAAAGAAAAGAAATTTAAGGGAAAACAGTCCCAAGGCGAGGAGGGAAGCGAGAAGAATTACTTGTCAAACATCAAGTCTTTTCACTATCATGAGTTTGGGCACTATGCCACGAAATTCCCTCAGAAGAAAGAAAGAGAGAAGGAGATTGCAATAGCAGCAGTAGGGGAAGCTATAGATTCACAATTTGAACTTGATTTCACTCTCATGGCATGCATGGGAAGCACTATAATGGGAAGCATATGGCATCTCAATAGCGGTGCCTCGTTCCATATGATGGGGAATATAGATCTCTTCAGTGACTTGGAGGAGAAAGACCTCAAATAAAACATAGAGTTTGGAGATGATGGGAGGCATAACGTGACCAACATTGGTACTATTACTTTTCAAGGAGATTCTAGCTCCCCATTCATACTCACTGACGTCATGTACGTTCCACGACTAAAGAAAAATATTCTTTTGTCATGATGTTGAAAGAATATGGCTACGATGTGATATTTAGCAAAGGAAAGGTTTTTCTTAGACAAAACACCATGGGATAGGTGAAACAGATCAGTGTGCAAGTCAAGAACAAGTATGCACTTGAGGTACAGTATGCATGAAAAACCGTGGGGATCAAATAAAAGGTTAGATTTTTGGTGGTTGAGAGGGAGCATAAATTACCTCTCAACGTGTAGCCTCAGAAGCAACCCTAGAAGTAGCCTTAGCAAGTTATGCAGCAGCCACAATTGGAAAAGTAGAGAGAGATTGGGCGGAGACATCCACTCGAGTAGTGACCTCAAGCAAGGGGAAATCTCGAGCCAAGTGGGAAGAGGGAGCACATGTAGTCATACCTCCAAGTATGAAGTGGGGAGATATGAAGCAATAGTCCCAAGAGTGCGGAAATTTGGGAAGGGTCCATTGAGGTGTTTTTTTGTCTCATGGAACATTACCTTGCTACGAGGGGCCACAATATTCAGTAGCAAGACGATTAGTGTTAGTCAGGTATTGAGAAGTGCATAGTAGTGTCGACAGTAGAATAGGAGGCTCAGTAGCAGAGTCAACAAAAACACATATTTTTCAAGTAGACAGTTGGAGACATAGTTGATTCAGTTTATTTTCTTTGAATGATTTTTTTTGGGTTGCAGATATTGCAACAAGAACAACAATAGTGACAAGAGTTGCATGAAAAACATTCCAAAGGTACCATATTGAGATAGAGTTGAATCCATTTCCTGTTGAGAGGGGGTGTTGAAAATAACAACAAGAAATGTTAAAAATAGCATCAAGAAATAAAATCCTCATTTAATTTTTCCTTGAATTCAATTAGGAATTAAATTGTAATTCTACATCTCATGACAACTAGCAATAGTTAACTAAGTTAATTTTACATGGTTGGATCAAGTAACTCGAGTTGAGAGTCTCTTTAGAGTCACGTAGATTGGTTCACATATTTTAGGGGCCTAGGTTGAGTTCTTTTCAGTTGTATTTATTTAATTCAATTTAACTTAGTTAAATTCAGTTAAACTAGTTCCAACTGATGGAGGAATCAGTGGGAGATATAATAGTGGGGCGTAACCTGTAGTAGTGGGGTGTAACCATCACTCCTCTACTAGTAAACTAAATATTCACCCATAATTAAGTCATGCATGTGAGATCAGAGCAAGACCCAGTTGATATTCGAGTTCAGGGATAGTGTGCTATCAGTTGTAAAATAACCTAAATTAAACAAATGGTTCATGCAATAAGAAGAATGCCTAAAATAAATCATTCCTTAATTATAAAACTCACTAATTTTAGCCATTCAATTTTTCTTTAAAAGGAGGAATGAAGGCACAAGTTTAGTCATTGTTTTGGTGAGCACGAGTTGGTGAGACCAAGCAATAGGAAGCACAAGTTTGTGTGTTGATCTTGTGAGAGAAAGGTGTGCCAAGGTGTGCAAGCATTTTTAGCTATGGTTTTCCCCAAAAAATCATTGAGTTATGCACGATTGAATTCTTTCTATTATTTTCTTTGTGATTTCGTTGATCAATTATTATTTCCCTTGAGGAGTACAGTAGATTCAAGTCTATTGTTTTCGCATATTAAAATTAGCAGTTTGAATCTACAAGGAATTTCTATAGTCATTGGTCTGCAAGTGTAGTCACACAATACAATCTATGTGATAAGAAAAGAAGATTATCCAGAAATTCAATATATATATTATACATTGTATTTCATGCAAATATTGAAAGTATAGATTAACATATAGATGATTTTATGCAGTTGCATAGAACAACTTCAAGCCGAATACCTGTTGATCTGGTAAAACTGTAACATTTACCCAAACTTTGCAAAATTCTAGTAAATATAAAGTAATACAATATTTATCATTAATGATAACATGGTGTGCACAATTACAAATACCAACCATTGGCAACCTACAAAATTAGAAAGACCCATCAGAAATCTCATTATGTAAAACATCCCTTAGCTGCAATGAACAACCTTCAATATGTAAAACAAAACCCTGAACAAAATCTTATGGATTCATAACACTCTTAAACCTATGATACATGTTATGTACTCATAATCTATAAATGTAAAACTTGCAAGGAGCCATTAACATGTAGAAAGTGAACATTAAAACCCTCAAAAAAAAATAAAAGCACTCCTCTTCAAACCATAATTAAACAAGCAACAACAACCAGCAAAAATTAGTAGAACCTAGAAAAACCCTTTATCATAATAATAATTGGAAAAGATATAGAAATTGCAAAAGGAAAACAATCTCATTTTAGAATTGAAAAGAAAACAAAAAGTTTTGATGGAAACAGGTTAAACATGAGTCATGACTAAAGAAGAGGTAGTTGAATACACCAACAATGAGATGCTCCTGTCACTTCCCCTATTATTTGCCAAGAAAATTCAAATTTTCTAAACAAACACGTTTCAAAATGTAATTCACAAAATGTAATGTAACCCACTACTGTAGGTTTCATAAAACAAATGGAGCCACATTTAATTTTTTTTAATATTTTTTTTTTTGGTTGAGAATGAAGCCACGTTTGGCACCATTTCATTTGGAAGTTCGAAACAAACACATTTCAAAAAATGTAGTGTAATCCACTACTATATGTCTCAATAAGAATGCAACCATGTTCCATTATTTGGTAAAACATATTTTAAACAATGTTTAAACACCTGATTTAGATATGCAAGTAAGTTAGAAGTTACAATTCCATTTGTTGATGTAGTGGCGACGATGAGGATATGTTCGCATCTTTCAATTTAAACCATCATATCAAATTGATTAATTAAGAAAATGATTAAAGTGGATAATTCAAATAGAAGGGACAACTATCAACATAATTAAATACAAACATTCCTAAATTTACTTAGCTATCTCAATGTTCAATTAAAAAACATAAATGAAATTGAAACAAGTTTTATTCAATATTATTTCTTTTGGTATTATCTACAAGAGCTTATCCATAACATGACATAAAGTCAATTGTATTTGAATTTAATATAGGTCAAAAAATAATATATGATAATGTTTATATAATTTTATATAATGTTATCAACTTTCCTAAATATACTTAGCTATCAAAGTATTTCAATCAATTCCTTATGATTGAAATAAGTTTTATTCAATTTTAAAAAGCTCAAAAATAATAGAAATAAGTTTTATTCAATTTTAAAAAGCTAGAAAATAATAGAAATAAGTTGTATTCAATTTTAAAATATGTGGATATGTAAAAGTTTCTAATATTTTTCATTCGATTTTATTTCATTTGACGTTATCTACAAGAGATTAGACATTATATGTGTGTTTGCATGTGTTTTCTAGTTGTTGCACTTTTTACAATCCAATATGAATCATGGAATATGAGAATAATAAGAATGTGGTTAATTACAAATTCTTTACAACTTCAAGAAGAAAATATTTTAATTAAGTGAATCTAATTACCTTAAAATTAGTGTACACCATACATCTAGATACATGTAATCAGAAATCATCATCTTCACTTAAATCAAAGCATCTAATGCAAGCAATCAAATAGGATGAAAAATCAACATCTATGTTGAAATAAATGTATATAATGCAAACAATCAAATAGGTTTGGAAATCAACATATACATTGAAATCAATGCATCTAATGAAAGTAATAGAATAGGATTAGAAATCACATCTACATTGAAATCAATGCATCTAGTGCTAGCAATCAAATAGGATTACATATCAACATCTACATTCAAATTAATGCATTCAAATTAATGCATTCAAATCAGTGCATATAATGCAAGAAATCAAATAGGATTGAAAATTAACATGCTTATTGAAATCAATTTATCTAATGCAAGCAAACAAATAGAATTAGAAAGAAAAATCTACATATAAATCAATGCATCTAATGCAAAGAATCAAATAACATTAGAAATCAACATCTTCACTGAAATCAATGCATCCAAAGCAAGCAATCTTCTTCCCTTTCTCTCCCTGATCCGTCTATATCTATATCTCCCTCCATATCTCTTTTTTTGTCTCCCTATCTCAGCCCCCCAAAAAAAAACACACACTCTATCTCTTCATATCTACATATATATCCCTCCCTCACTCTCTCTATCTCTCTCTTCTTCCCTCTCTCCCCTTTCCATCCATATCTCTGTCTCCCTCTATCTCTCCTTCTTTGTCTCTCCATATCACCTCATGGACATGTTGAAGAATGTAAATATTGTTGGTCTTCATAGTTGTATTTGATTCATGATGTAATGTATTTGTCCAAAGAGAGAAAAGAATATTTATTTTGGAGCACGGGTTTCCTGCTCTTTTATTTATTTTCTAGGTCTAAATCCTCCATTATAGACTTCTAGTGTTTATGTCACGAGTCCTAGTGCTTGTCATCATATAATAGAGCCTTCTTGGTTTATTAAGAAAGAAATTTAGTTTAATGTAAATAGGGTCAAATAAGCCTCCTCCACCAAGTTGGCCTCAAAGAAGACAAGTCAACCTCATTTGGATAATTTTACCACTCATAAGGATTATATATTGGTAGCTACATGGCCTCATTTGGAACACAAGACAAGCAACTTCAATCTTTAGTAGCTGGAGTAGAAAAGGAAGAGAGAAATGCCTAAGGAGAGGGATAAAGTATTAGAAAAGAAGAAGGAGACTTTTGTCAAGCAAGAAGAAGTCAATTTTTTATCTTTTCTGCCACATGTGCCATTTTCTGGGTTGTTACAGGAGGGCTGAAATTTTAGATCTACACCAGGGATGAAATTATTGAAGCTAGAGGGCTAAAATTCTATGACATAGTTGGAGAATATTAATGTTTGGTTAATAATCTTAGAGGGATGACTTGGTGGAGTGAGGGAAGTCTTTTGGTCTAGTCTGAGGTGTTGAATTGTCTCAACTTCATTTGAATCTACTAGTGGAAGAGTTTGACTAGGCTTTCCCCTTCATCGGGGTTTTAGCCTTGGATGAGTACCTATATCTAGTGTTATTGATCTTTATGTTTTTTATTTGATGATTTCTTAATGAGAAGAAGATAAAATAAGAACATAAAGATAGTTAAAAAGAATACAAGAATATCACAAGTAATTGTCAACATAAGAAAATATTTATGATTTTTTTAAATTCTAACAAAATATACACATTGTTTCTTCATATCTATCTATATATCTCTCCCTCTCCCTCTATATCTCTCTCTCTTCCGCTTCTCTCTCATTGTCTCCCCTTCTATCTCTCTTCTCTCCTACTCTCATCTCTCCCTTTATCCATCTCCCCCGTCACTCCATCTCTCTTTCTCTTAGTATTTCTCTCTCAATGCCTTTCTTCTTACCTCCCTCTCTCTCCACCTTTCTCTCTCTATGTCTTTCTTTGTCCCTCCCTATATTTTCCTCCAATTCCATCTCTCTCTCCCTCTCTTTCTCCTCCACTCTTTCCTACTCTCTCTCTCTCTCTCTCAGTCTCTCTCTCTCTCTCTCTCTCTCTCTCTCCACCCTTCAACTATGTCATTATCTCCCTCCCTCTGTCATCCTCCCCCCCATTCGCTCCATATATCCTTCTTTGTATTTCTATCTCACCACCAAACATACAACTCTCTCTCCATCTATCCCTCGTCACTCCCTCTATCTCTTTCTCCACCTTTCTATCTCTATGTCTTTCTTTGTCCCTCCCTATATTTTCCTCCAATTCCATCTCTCTCTCCCTCTCTTTCTCATCCACGCTTTCCTACTCTCTCTCTCTCTCTCTCACCATCTTTGGGTCTCCCTCTTCTCTCCCTCTCTCACTCTCTTCTCCTTCTCTCTTTCTTCACTCTTCTTCTCTCTCTGTAACTTTATCTCCTTCTCTCCTTTGTCACTCCCTTTATGTCTCCACCTCTATCACTTTAGGTCTTTTCTCTTCCCTCCCATATATATTCAGAGGTAACATACATCCTAACATATTAATACGTATTATAATATAAATAATAAATAAATATATAATATAATATATATATATATATATATTATATATATATAATATATATAATATAATCTATATTATATATACTATATATATATATATTCAAAGTACAAATTATATCCATCTAAAAATCTATAAATTTAATAATATTAATATTAAAAAATATATATATAATGTTTAATATGATATCATATTTAATAATAATAATTATATTATTAATAATATTTCTTTAATATTAGTTTTAATGAGGTTTTTACATGACATGATAATAGAAATTATAATGAAATTACATCAAATTAATATGACAATGTTTATTACAACTTTGACTTAAAAAAATTGTCATTAAAAAATTTAATATATCCATAAAAAAATAGTTTTTCTTTTTAAAGATTCATCTTATAATAAAGATTAAATTAAAAGAAATATTAAACAATTTTAGAGCCATTTTATATATAAATTAAAGGAGATTTTATTCCTTGTTTTAAAATAACCTTTTTCCTTTGATTTAAGAAACAATCTTGACTTTGGTAAAGAGTAAAGATGTTTAAAATTTTACGTAATATTGAATTTTAATGTGCTAAAAACTTTTGTGGAAGGTAAATTAATGATCCATTAAAATTCAAGGTATATGATAAGGTATATTTTGAGCATGGACAAACATAATTACAAATTGTCCCCATACTAGGCTATAGAATGCACCTGTGGGTGCAATAACATACAAATTTTCTAATGAACTGTTCATAACCTAAATCTAGATGAATTTAATTTTTAGTAAAATAATATCATATCAACTTGGTTAAATTATTAATGGATTAAATTTTAGATATTTCATGAGTCTAAATCTATGGAATTCACACAAGGATCCTATCTTGAAAATATTATTTTTACAAAGGACTGATTGAGCTTAATAGCTCAATTGAGTCTCTAGTTAACCACGTAAATGGCTCGATCAATGTTTTCTTAAACCATCGGTCGAGCTATTTGAATTTAAAATTTAAGCACTCGATTGAGCTTCTTAGGTCCTAAAAACCATAATTTTTGCACCCCTTATGCAGATTTCTCTGTAACACCATTTTCTACCCCAGCAAACTTAAAAAAAAATTTGTCCTTTAAGTGGTGAAGTTTATCATGTTGGATTCATAAAGGAATCCTCTATCCAATGGCACATGAGTTTGAAATTTTAAAACTCATATAATATTTTTCATCCAATTTATTTTAAACATAATGCATGAAATAGTTTTGGATAGTTTCAAAGAGGCTAAATAAAAAATAGATAACATAAAATATACATAACCAAAAAATTTCAGAAACTACCACTATGTTCATTTATGAGTCCTCTTCAAATCAGAACTATTGGTTTTTAAATTTATTTAAATAGTTGAAAAAAAATCTTACATGAACACATGTGTCTACAAAATGCAATTGAAGTATTACTTTGCCAACATCAAAAAATAATAATAAAAAAATTGCATTAAAAAATAAATTTTTGATATGAAAGCTTAATTCTGTCCTATGTAGATCATTTGTTATATATATATATATAATATATATATAATTTTGAAATGTGTGATATTAGGAATGACCATGTAATGCATATATTATGACCTTTAGTCTACAATGTGTAGTTAATCTATCTATATATATATATGCATAGATAGATATAGTAGACATTTTTAGGGACTAAGGTATGCTACCACGGAACACACGTATGCTATAAACATCGTTGCGAAAATTTGCAAGAACGAAATTTTTTGACCACCTTTGGCCCAAAAGTGTAACCCATCTTCACACATTCACCCATGGGGAATAGGGAAATTGTGAGAGGAATAGAAGGAGGGAGAGAGGGGGTGATAGGGAAAGGGATACAAAGAGGGGGGTTAATGAAATAAAAATAGAGATAGGGGTATATATAAAGGGGGTAGATAGAGTAATTGTGGTAGAGAGAGAGGGAGAGATATAAAGAGTGATGAGAAAGGAAGAAAGAGAGGGGAGTGAATAGAGAAAGGGAGAGAGAGAGAGATAGAGTGAGGTATATCGACAGGGAAATGGATAGAAATAAATAAAGAATAGAGTAAATAAATAGGGGCCTTATGGAAGGGATAAGAGAGAGGGAGAGGGAGGAGTAGAGTGAGAGAGAGAATGGGATAGGGAAAGAAAAATGGAGTACCTATGTGGTAGAGAGATTGATAGAGGATTGGGGAAGTAGAGAGACACAAATATAGGAGGGTTACATAAGGGGATAGAGAGACTGAAATAGATAAGGGAAGAGAAGAACAAAGGGAGGGGGAGAGGGAAGTAGGTAGAGATGGGTGGATGGATACACGGAAAGATAATGATATAGAGAGTAAAATAGAGGGCTTTGGAGAGAGAGTGTGTTTGTAAAAGAGAGGGGAAGAGAGAGCATGTTTGAGATGAGGAAACGTAGACAGGGAGGGGGAATAGCAAAAGGGAGAGAGAGAGATAGAAAGAGGGAGAGGGATGGGGCTAGAAATTGAGAGAGAGGCTTAGGGAATAAGAGAGTGAAAGAGATGAAGGGAAGAGAGAGAGAGATAGAGAGAGAGAGAGAGGGTGGTGTAAGCAAAGGGGGAGAGTGATAGTAACAACAAAAACATGAGGTGGAGAGATATAAAGTGATAAGGGAAGGTTATGAGAGAGGGGGGAGGATTAGAGATAGAGGGAGAGAGGGAATGAGAGTAGAGATAAAGGGGGGAGAAAAAACGTGATAGGGAAAGGAAAAGTTATGGTGGGGTGGAGAATAGGGGATGCATAAAATATGATATGGAAATAATTAGGGATATGGGAAGTGGCTTAGGGGGAAAAGAGAGAATGAGAGATAGTGAGAGTTGGGAGGGATGGTGAGAGAAAGAGTGAGTGATGGAGAGAAAAACATGTGTATATTATTGTGGGAGATGTTTGTTATTGAAACATGTGCACATTATAAATGCACACATGCTTGGTTATGTGCACACATTATTAAATTCAAAAATTAATTATTAGCTTCACCATTTTCCATTACAAGGTGGAAAAGGTGGCCACTTTAGTTTTAAGTTCATATTTACAAACCTCTTGTTCCACATACATATATAGATATATAGTTGTGTGTGTACTCTCTCTCTCTCTCTCTCTCTTCTCTCTTCTCTCTCTCTCTCTCTCTCTATATTATATATATAATATATATATATATATATGGACAAAAGATCCATGGTCTGGGTGTGTCTATGTAAAAATTATCAAAAAATAGTTTTACTCAAAAAATATTTGATATTTACAATGGTGCAAATTTTCTTCAAAAGGCTCCATCGCTTACATAACAAATCTGAGCCTAATGTTAAAATATACATTATGTTTTGTAGAAAAATAACATACTTAGTAGCAGAGTCAACAACAACATAGTTTTCCCAGTAGACAGTTGGAGACACAGTTGATTTAGTTTATTTTGTTTGAATTTTTTTTGGGTTGTAGATATTGCAACAACAACAATAAAAATAGTGATAAGAGTTGCATGAAAAACATTCCAAAGGTACCGGATTGAGATAGAGTTGAATAAGGTATAATTTTAAAATGTGTGATATATAATGACCATGTAATGCATATATATGACCTTACCCTAAAATGTGTAGTTTAATATGTAATATATATTATATATATTATATATTATATATATATATATTTTAGACTAAGGTATGCTACATGAACACATGCATGCCTCTTAAAATGTGCAAAAATTTGCAAGGACAAAATTTTGTTACCACATTTGGCCCAAAAGTGTAACCCATCTTCACGCATTCAACCATGGGGAATAGGGAAATTGTCAGAGGAATAGAAGGAGCGAAACATAAGGTGCGAGAGAGAGGGGGTGATAGGGAGAGGGGTTGGGGTGGAGAGGAAGACCGGGGTTGTTTAACAAAAGAAATAGAGAAAGAAAGAGAGAGATAGGGGGATATAGAAAGGGAGTAGATAGAGTGGTTGTTGTAGAGAGAGACGAAGAGATATAAAGAACAATGAGAAATGAGCAAAGAGGGGAGTGAATAAAGAAAGGGAGAGAGAGAGATAAAGTGAGGGAAACGGAGAGGGAAAGGGATAGAAATAAATAAATAAAATATTAAATAAAGAGGGGCCTTATGGAAGGGGTAACAGAGAGGGAGAGGGAGGAGGAAAACATAGGAAGAGTGAGAGAGAGAATGGGATAGGGAAAGAGAGAGGGAGTACGGGTGTGGTAGAGAGATTGAGAGAGGATTGGGGAAGGAGAGACATGAAGATATAGGAGGGATACATAAGGGGATAGAGAGACGGAAATAGATAATGGGAGAGAGAGAGTGAAATAGATAAGGGGAGAGAGAAACAGAGGGAGAGGGAGAGGGAATTTGGTAGAGATGGGTGGAGGGATAGAGGGAGAGATAGTGATATAGAGAGAAAAATAGAGGGGTTTGGAGAGTGTGTGTGTGTGAGACAAGGAAACGAAGAGAGGGAAGGGGAATAGCAAAAGGGAGAGAGAGAGATAGAAAGAGGGAGAGAGGGGGTTTTAGAAATTGAGAGAGAGGTTTAGGAATAGTAGAGTGAAAGAGATGAAGGGAAAAGAGAGAGAGAGAGAGAGAGAGAGAGAGAGGGTGGGGTAAGGAAAGTGGGAGAGAGATAGTAACAACCAAAAGATTAAGTGGAGGGATAGAAAGTGATAAGGAAAGGGTTTGAGAGAGGGGGCATGATTAGAGGGAGAGGGAGAGAAAATGTTATGTTGAGAAAAAATGTATACCCACATTAATCTTTTTAGAAAAGGAGAAATGATCTACCTTTAAATATAATTTTGTAAATTTCTCCCTACATTAGAAAATAAAAAACCGAAAATCAAAATTTCAATAAAAATAAAAAAATACCAACTGTAATTATGGATCATGTCAAAATGGATGATGTCAAAGATATAATATAAGAGTATTTTGCTCATATGAAAAGTTATTTCCATCACAAAACAATAAAAACTAAAAATAGAAATGAGTATATAGGGGGTTGCAAGTGCTTCATGATTGGAGAACAACCTAACACTATCACATGTCTAATAATCCAAAAAGAATTAGTTTCATATAAGAAATAAGTGTCAAGGCACTACACGTGCCGAAAGGTCCATGTAAAGGCAATCACTTGAGAAGATGCCACACATGGGTACCTAGAAAATGGGCTACATATATGAAACCTATTAAGATATTACCTATGAAATCTAGTTGTTTGTATTGGATCTACGGTTGTCGGTGCAGGTTAAGAGTTGACCATGTTAAATGAGAAAGATGCAAGATTAACAAGATCTATTTCTCCGTGGAACCATTTAGTCCAGAGCAAAGAAAAACGTGAAGAAGAATGCAAAATAACTAACTTATATAATAAATATATTGCCAATGAACAAGGTAAAAAAGTTATCGCATCGTTTGTGTGAAGCGATACCTTGTGGTTATGTCACTGTTTTCAAAAGGCTGACCTCGTTATTTCACTTCTCGTCTTCAAATTAACAGACACGTTATGAAGATGAAAAATACAACAATAGATATATTCATTATTCATATCCTATGTTGACACACACAAGGTGCTCAAGGATTGTGGGTGGTGCCCAAACCAACCCACAGCCAACAGAGAACGAACAAGCAAAAGTAATTGAAATGATAGTTCTACAGGATACCTTACACTATTTAATACAAACAGCTGGCGAGATTTGGGCGGGTACCTCTGCTACTTTACTCGGTTTCTGCAATCATACACAGAGCAGTACGCTTGCAAGCAAGTGACGACCAAAAGTATCGCCCCAGCTACCAGCGACAGGAATTTCCACGATCCAAATATATACTGATTCACAAACTCCACCATCACAACTTTCCAATTTTTACGATAACATTTATTTAAATCACTTATAACGTTCTCTAAATATCCAAAATTTGTGACACTAACGCACCGACCCAAGCGGTTCCATAAGTTCGCAACCTCTTTGTCACTCAGGAGATGGTTACAAATAATTCCGCTCTCTCTTAGCAATTTCACATCTTTTATTCCGTCAACCATGCCGTTCATCAAATCTGTATATTGCCTGAAAACAAGCACACCAGGTGCTGCAGAAGCTTCAAATGCAATCAGATTTCTCAGGATTACCTCTGTGTTGGTGTTGAACTTTAACCTTGGGAGATAAAGAATGGCATCTTTTTTATCAAATTGTATTGTGGTGAGATCGCCATCAGTTGGAGAGAATTTGACTCCTGCAATGTACAAATCGGCCATGGATGGAATAGCCAATTCCTTACGTGAGGGCGGCATGATTTGAGAGGACGATTCTTTCGCAATTGTGCTTGCTATCCTAAACACCCTCAGATCAAGAAGGTTGGGTAACTTCATCAGAAATTGCGTAGGCCTCGAGTTCAGAACCCGATCAATGGGTCGAGGTTTTATAGAGAAGAAAGCTTTGCATAACAAATTGAAGACTTCTGTAATGGTTGACATGTCCGCTGGATCACTCTCATCGCTATCTTCATCGGTTGGAATTGGAGTAATTGTTGACATGTCTGCTGGATAAGGAGCATCTGGCTTTCGATTATTGGAAAGAGGGCCGGCGATAGCGGAGTATAGAACCTCCAGTAGGTGGCGTCTCTGGTTTATATGGAAATATGAATTCTTGGGTACCTTGAAGCCGAAAGGCGATAATTCTCGGCAAACCAGCTTTAGCAGGATTGAGAAAGTCTCCTCTGCCTTGGCTTTAGAACCCAACTGAAACTCCAAAAGCTTTTTCAGCAGAAAGAGTGGCAATTGATTTTCAAGCATCATAAAATCTCTCAAAATGGAGTTGTCGGCCACACCATGGCAAGTAGGATTCTTGATGTCATCATGGTAGAGATTCCTGACATCATCATGGGTGCTTTGGTTAAGGGGTCTGACATAAAACTGCAGATACTGGACAAGGAAGATGGCATCCAGAGCCATGATCCATGCCAAGGTTTCTTCATTATAATCGATTAAATTGTGATAGCAGCTCCGGATTTCCCGGTCATATTTCTTAAACTCATCTACAACGACCGACTGAAACTTGCCTACTCCATTAATTGTTTTGAGAAATCTATAGGAAGCTGCCAATTTGGGGCGATCCATGTCATATTTCTCAGATTTCCAGTGATAAAAGGGGCCAATGGAAACTGACTGCGGAATGTAAGCTTCCGGCTTCTCAAACAATAACTCTCTCTCTTGACACATTAAATACCACACCGACACCAACGTACACAATTCCTTCTCCTCCTCCTGTTCTTCTAGTTCACTAAGGCGTTCTTTAACTTGAGTAATCCAACTATCGCCATGGATCTTCAC
The DNA here is from genome assembly GCA_000404065.3 of Pinus taeda. Lineage (NCBI taxonomy): Eukaryota > Viridiplantae > Streptophyta > Pinopsida > Pinales > Pinaceae > Pinus > Pinus taeda. The sequence goes on from APFE030662449.1 coordinate 13,863, forward strand.
TTGAACCGCGTCGGCGTTGGTGTTGCTTCCCATCTTTTGGAATTGGAGAAAAGAACGCACACAAATGTTCTAAAATATATCTATGAGTTCATTGAGTATTCAGTTGATATATCTATGAGTTCATTGAGTATTCCGCTGAATCATATCATGGATGACATATCATGGAATAATGGAATCATGGAATTTGAATTTGAAGTACAAATTGACGGTCACGGGTGAAATTAATTTTATTATACCAGCCAAACAGAATATATTGTAATCATTTTGATACAGAATATATTGCAATCATTTTTATCTCTACCAAATTTTATTATACCAGCCAAACAGAATATATTATAATCACTTTGATATCGGCCAAAATAGTATATATTGTAATCATTTTAATATATGTAAGATTTTTGAGATCCACATATCTAGATCTGCAAAACAATAAACAAGCTTGCAAGAGAAGGAAGGAAGCAAGCAAGAATTGAGAAAAGAATGAAATTTTTTATTCTACAATATTAGTTTTAGAATAAATACATAAAAGCAACTAAGTTAAGCTTAGTTGTACATGCAATAACTA
>APFE030662451.1:0-25807 GCA_000404065.3 Pinus taeda
TTGAGGACTTCCAAAAATTGAGTATAAGGCAACCTTGATCATTTATTCCTTACCTATTTTTTCCAACCTACCCACCTATTACCAATGGGGAAGGAAGCTTCTCTGCATTCCCATTCTACATGCATGGTGAAAAGGCAGGCCTCATTCGATTTCCAGATCGAAAGGTGCGAAGCCTCCAGAGAAGAAATAGGAAGGCAAAGGACCCGGAGGGGCCTTGCGCTTCCTAGGGCAAGGAAGAGCCTAAGTTTAGTGATCGGAAGAAATAGTCGGATGCTTGCTTGAGCCGAAGAGCCTGATGTTTGCGAGTTTGATGCTTGTAAGCGAGATTATGGTGTTTGTGGCCGAGATCCTGATGCTTCTATTGCAGATAGAGACTATGAAGCCCTGGAGCCAGTAATGAACTAAGTCTACTAGTTAAAGTTGACACCCTCAAGTTCAGTAGCTTTGCGAGAAGAGATCAAAGGAGGGGAAATATGTATTTCCCTGCCTTATAATGCTGACCTGGGACTAGTTTATTAGTTCTCTACTTTGGTAGGTTTCGGTCGAGGAAGCCATAAGCTAATAAGCCAGCCCCAGTGTTCAGAGAAAGACAGGGATGCTTGGCTAGAGCAGGGGCCGGATTCCTATATAACTCGAAAACTATGGATAGCGGATAATGGTGTGTGTATGAATAAATCTACAAATCATGACGGTCTGGCATAAGATATTCCAAAGGAGCATAGGATTGATGTGTTCATAGGGACTTTAAAGGATAGAATCCAACATGAGGTTCACCTTTGGGAACCTGACTCATTGGAGAAGGAATTCAGGTTGGAAAGAAAAATGCAAAGCAAAAGTGTGGCAACAAGGAAGCCTACCACTGACAACTATAAGGATGGAAGTGTTGTTTCCCCTAACCTTCCACAACCTACAAGGTTGACACCCCAACAATTGGAAGAAAAAAGAGCAAAGTGGCTTTGTTACAATTGTGATAGATAAGAAATTATTTTACATAGGTTGTGAAGAGGAGGAAGAAAAGGAACAAGAAAAATCAAAACAAGAGGATATACACCAGGAACAAACCCTAGAGAAAGAAGAAATGAATCTGACTATATCTTGTAATGCATTGGTTAGAATTACCACTCCTCAAACTATCAAGATAGAATGACATATGAAGAAGAAAAAGGTAATAGTGTTGATTGATTCGGGAAGTACCCATAATTTTATTCATTATAAGATATCCAAGGAATTGAATTTCTTCCTATAACTAGCACCAAAGTGTCAAGTGATGGTTGCAAGTGGAGGAACCATAAATTTCTCTAGGAAGTGCCATAATATCAAGCTATCCATAGCATAATATGTATTGAATAGCCCAATGCTTTCCATTCCAATGGCTGATGTTGATGTTGTACTAGTATTCCAATGGCTACAATCCTTAGGTACAATAGATTTTAATTTTCAAGAACTTTTCATGAAATTTTATTCTGAACGAAATGAAATTGAATTAAGAGGTATCTCAGGGTAACCAGGAAAAATAATCAACTCGAATGGAATGACAAATCTTCTAAATAAAGAACAACGTTGTGTCATTGCACAATTATCTTTGTTAGAGGTTCCCACGTCGAAATCATATATTTCTCCAGGGCTCCAAAAAGTATTGGACAATCATTCCAAGCTATTTGAGACTCCAAAAGGTCTCCCACCTATACATGATCATGATCATGCTATTCATTTGATTCCAGGAAGTGTTGCTCTAAACATCATGCCTTACACATATCCCTATGCCCAAAAGACCGAAATTGAATGTATGGTTGCAAAAATGGTAGAGGTTGGTATAATTCAACCTAGTCAAAGTTATTTCTCTGATCCAGTAGTATTGGTGCACAAGAAGGATGGATCATGGCATATGCGTTTGGATTATAGGGAGCTCAACAAGCTCACTATTAAAGATAAATTTCCCATTCCTACCATTGATGAATTATTGGATCAATTTTGTGGATCAATTTACTTCACCAAGTTTGATATTCATTCGAGATATCATCAAATTAGAATGAAGACTAAAGACATTTTGAAAACAACATTTAGAACTCATGAGGGTCATTATGAATTTTTGGTCATGCATTTTGGTCTTACCAATGCACCTTCTACATTTCAAGGTTTGATGAATTCCATTTTCAAACCCTTCCTTAGAAAATTTGTGGTAGTATTTTTTGATGATATACTAATGTATAGCAATTCTTGGACGGATCATGTTCAACATGTTGATATGGTGCTGAAACTATTGGAGGAGAAAAAATTATATGCAAAAAGCTCCAAATGTTTCTCTGGAGTATAAGAGGTGGAATATTTGGGTCATATTTTATCTCATGAAGGTGTTAAGGTAGACCCTAGCAAAATTAAAGCCATTAAGGAATGGAAATCCCCACATCCATAAATAATTTGTGAGGATTTCTTAGGTTGACAGGGTATTATCGCAAGTTTGTTAAGAGTTATTGGAGACTAGAAGCACCTTTAACAACATTATTGAAGAAAGATACATGTTTATGGACTCCATAATCAACAAAGGCCTTTGAACATCTTAAAGAGGAAATGTGCCAAGCACTAGTCTTAGCTACGCCAAACTTCACAAAAACCTTTATTGTGGAATGCGATGCCTCAGGAAATGGAATTGGTGTTCTTTTAATGCAAGAATAAAGACCCATTGCTTTCAAAGGTTGTCCAATAAAAGGAAATTATTTACACAAAGCTATTAATGAGAAGGAAATGTTGGCAATACTACATGCACTTAAGAAATGGTGACCCTACCTAATGGGAAGACACTTCAAGGTAAAAATGGATCATGATAGTCTTAAATACCTTTTAGAAAAAAAATTGTCTTTAGAAGAGCAACAAAAATGCGTCAAAAAGATGTTTGGTTATGAATTTGAAATCATCTACAAGAAGGGGACGCAAAATGTTGTGGCAGATGCACTCTCAAGAAAGGATGAGGATATGGAAGCATCGCTTTGTGCCATTTCTAATGTCCAACTAGTTTGGATGAAGCAAGGGATGAATGGAAGAATGACAAAGAAGTTTGGGCATTGATTCAAAAGATACAACACGATCCTATTACATTTGATACATTTAGCTAGAAAAATGATTTGTTATGATACAAAGATCACTTATCCCTATGTCAGAATTACCAACTCAAACAAAAGATTCTTATGTATTTGCACACCTCTACCTTAGGAGGGCACTCAGGATTTTTAGAAACTTACCGTGCGATTAAGAAGGAATTTTTTTGGGATGGCCTTAAATTTGATATTCAAAAGTTTGTGGAGGAATGTTTGCTTTTCCAGCAAAATAAATTTGAAACAATTAAGACTCTGATTCTATTAGAACCTTTATCCATTCCAAGTTAATGTTGGGAGGAGGTTTCAATGGATTTTATCATAGGTTTACCCAAGTCTGAAGGAAAGAGTGTCATCATGGTGGTAGTTGAGAGAATTACCAAGCATGAACACTTTTGTGCATTATCTCATACATTTAAAGCCAATACAGTTTCTACTACATTTATGGAAACAATTCAAAAGCTACATGGAAACCCAAAAATTATTGTAAGCAACAGAGATCCCATTTTCACTAGAAATTTTTGGACATAATTATTTTCTTGTCTTGGTACTCAGTTAGCTCATAGCTCATCTTATCATCTGTTGGCTTATTGGGCCCGGACCCATGTTCAGAAGAGTTATTAGCCAAACAAATTCCGTAGCTACTAGCCCTTTCGGCAACAACCCACAGAGCACGGACTAAGGTCTCACTCGAGGTAGTAGGGGAGGGTGTTGGAACTAGGTTTCCACACCCTTGGGATGTCTTGATGTGGTCTGGAGGGGGTTACGAACCTTTATGTGGCCTCGCACCACTTCTGTACTACTATCAGACTAGAGGTGTACCTTCTTATTAAGGAAATTATTATAGATCTGATCTTCTTGTTATAGTCTTTAAGCAAACATTTTACAATAAAACCCAGTGCACGCAATTATAACGAGATATAACATATGCATAAACCAGAACGCAATAGATTTGCAATATTTTAGAAAACAACTCCTCTTTATTAATATCTTTGGTCACTACAACCAGATCCTCCCTGCACACTCAGCTGCAAGGGTCCACGCACACAACTGCGGAGTCTACCAGGCCTCTATGCACATAGCTATAGAGCCTCTATCTACCTACCAACCCCCTTGACTCGAACTTACAGACGCAGAGAATATTGCCTTCACAAACCCATAACCATGAAGATCCAACGCAAAAACTTAACTCCAAAAACTGACTTCTACCCTTAGGGACTCACTCTATTTATACACTCCCATGGTCTGCAAACCATGGGTAGGCCGACTCACTTCCTTTTAGTTTACATTATTCTTCGGTAGACAACACTTTGACTTGACTCATTACAATTCACGCTTTTCACACTTCATGGAGTCTTTACCATACTTTCACCCAAAATTGTGGGCTTTGAGCCCCAAAATTGTTATGTGGGCCCTCTGCTACCCAACAAGCCCCCAACACAATCAATGTGACTCGTCCCAAGTCACTCATTTGGTGCAACAATATTCGCGAAGAGGTCATTCGGAAAATTCTGGATTTCACTTACCCTCGCAACAAAATCTTCCACCACATACTTTATCCATTCTACGTGAGCCACCAATGCATAGTCATCAAATTCCATTGCTTCCCTGAGTTCCAATGTTGCCTGCATGTATGTTAAATTTCCCTCGATGTTGGTGGAGACCGTGAAGGCTTCCTCAAGCCAAGGCTGGATGTGTTCCTTAAGTACTGCCTCCTTCTGCCGAGTGGCGTCAACCTGTGCCTTGAGGCCCTGGGCCTCCCACATTTTAGCTAGTCGTTGTGTTATGGTGACTGTTTGCACAGTCCCTTGGACTTTGTCATAAGCCTGTTGTAACTCTAGTGCTTCAGCTTCCACCTACTGTAGTGTTGGGTCATCTTGTAGGGATGTGAGCATAAAGAGTGACTAATCCAACAATCCTGAGCAATCTTGGACCACGCGCTTTATGAATTCCAATCCTTCTTGAATTTCATTGCATCGTTGTTCGCAAAATTCTAGGGGTGTGGGTGGTTGTGCCTGCAGCTGTAGCTCCACAATTTGTAAATTTAATTCCCACTGAGCTTTTGCAGCCTCCTCCTAGGCCATACAAAATCCTGTTGCCATGTGATGGATCTTATCAGTTATTGGAAGTTCTGCTGGGACAACCAACTCTGGTACCTTGCTACAAGCCTCTACTACAGCCTGTTCCACTTCCTAGTTGCGGACAACCAAGTCATCACGCTATAAGCTGACCTACTCTAGATTTTCCTTATGCTCCATTAAGATTTTGAGGGTGTGGCCTTCCCTAGCATGCAACTCAGTGACAACCCCATCCTGCAGTTGGCAGAGGGTTTCACGAGGCAAAGCAGTCAAATTCAACTCCCAACTTCACATGTCCCCCTCGGCTTCAACTAGGACAGCACCTACTGGCAACACTAAAGTGTTCATTGTGTGACTATGCACTTTCTGATTAGCTGCGGTTATATCATCTCTGAGGTTTGGTAACATCCCTCCCGAGGGTCACACCTGTAATGCTTGCAACTACACTCTGAGCTCCCCCAAAATAGTTGTCTTCTCCATCATCAGCTCTTCTAATGCACCGACAACGACATTGCATGTTGGTTCATTGCTGTCAAGAAATTCGTTCTCTAAGGTCTTTGTTGTTTTTGACTTCTTGTGTGCATGTGGCGATTCCTTACTGCATAGCCTTTTGCCTTGGGGTGAGTTTGTGGTAAAGTTTGTGTGCTCCTGTGTCTCTAATTCCTTCTGCATGTCTTCTTCCAAGGACATTCCTGATCCTCCATGGTTTTTTCGACAAGTACTTCCTGGGTCGCCTCTTTTAGCGAAGCGACTTTTTGTCCCTGACATGTCTTTTCTTCCAGTGTAGTGAGTCGCAGTTGGATTTCCTTCTTTCACTACTGTGCTGCCATCCTTTCTAATGTGGCCATGTCTGACACGTGCCAATCCTAAGGCCGTGGTGCCAATACCTCGTAAATTGCATCGTTTGTGGCAATGAACGAGAGCTTGACCCATGTTTGCTTTGGATCCTTCCGCGCCCGAATATATAGGTTGTGCATGTCTGCTTTGAAATCAGCCATGCTTAACAACCCATTGTAGACTGTTGGAGACATTTGTGGTCTGTGAGTGATCCATGTCCAGATACTCACTTCCATGAATATCCAAAATACCTTGATCTCCCACACCTTTGTGGCATCCTTCGTAGCCCAGAGTGAAGTAAACTGCACTGCTTCAAGTAGGGTGTGCTCAATGCTGGGAAACTGGCTACCCTGCGACAATTCTCCTACAACTAGAAGGATTAATAGTAGTAACCATGCATAATGGAAGCTCTTACCATTTTCCTATGCTTCCTTACAAATTTTCAGAAATTCGTCACATAAGAACTACACCCAGTTGAACTAGACTCCTTCTGCACACTACTCTGCAAGTGCAATAACAGGGGCTAGCACCTCATCTGCATGGCATTTTCTAATGAGTTTACTAGCTAGTAGCTGGGTGGCAACTCGCACCCCTCGATCGTTGATGCTTGCTATTACGTACCCACACTTTCCTTTCTCCAACTTATATTTAGCCTTCATTGTCTCTGCAAGACCTACATTGCTACTTGTTTTGGCTATGTCTATGGGGTCATTCCCTTTAATTGGCAAGGTGAGTAAACCAGTGTACTAAATCAGTTGTGATCGGAATCAACTCTTCCAACCAAAGATACCCATCATGTACCAGACAAAGTAACTGTTAGATCACAAAAATGGTGATGGTCGCACGGTGATAGTGGGGCATCCACCTCAGATTAAGTAAGCCTACCCTTTCCATGCCCAGTAACCATTTCCGCAATCAAGGAAAATTTTAAGAACCACCATAAATTTATATGTATAATAAATGGGTGAATCTCCATGATACATAGGAAAAATGGGAGGCGATTTTATCACTAATATAATATGTATATATATATATTATATATATATATAGATATAGATATATATATATATATTATAATATATATATTATATTATATATATATATATATATATTATATAATATATATATATAATATATAGATATATTTTCTAAGTAAAAGTAATCTATTAATATGTACAGAAAGATACAAAGAGGAGAAAGCCTCAACCAAGGTATCGAAGTGTATCAAAAAAATCTGGACTACCTCAACATTAGGAAGACCAGTCTGGTGAGAGCAGAAACCTCAAATATGGCATCACGTCTCAAGTCCAGACCACACAAAAGAAACAGTAGGATGGTTCCTTGAAGATTAGTCGAAATAGGAAACCAGAACCCAAGCAACACGAGTAAAAAAGACTAGATAATGAACACTTGGGCATCCACAACCTACCGATGCGATGTTGTGATGTGATTTGATCCGCGTCATCGCATCACATTGCACCATCGCACATCGCACCATCGCATCGTGTTGCATCGCACCATTGCACATCACACCGCATCGCATCGCATCGCACATATGAAGGTGTGAAGGCTCTGCCCCTTGGTTTCTACTAATGCGATATTATGATGCAATTTGATCGCAATCGCATATCACTATATGATAAGTCCTTGCCCTTTGGTCTCCCCATTTTGCGATCCCCCGATGTTGTGATGCGATCTGATCGCAATTGCTTATTGCTGTTAATTACCAACTGCATCCGAGGGCTGAGCACCCGCATCCTGGAGGGCAGCATCCTTTTGGACTAGAAGTTTGCATTCCTGTTCATGACCATGATTCGAGATTATATCTAGAGTTCCTGTGATTAGAGTGTGCTCACATTCCACACCCAAATTGGCCAGAAGGTCTGCGACCTTGCTACCTTCCCTCTTAACATGATTGAAGATGATTGCTCGATTGTTGTGAAGCGAATGTTCTATGGCCTCCAATATTGCTTCGAGTCTCCAACCATTGGAAATTTTCCTAGCATGAGCCCCATTTAGGAGTTGTTTGGCCATGTTGATGAGGATTAGAGAATCACCTTCGATTTCTAGGGGATGAAATTTATGTTTCCAGGATAGGAGGAGTCCTTGCCAGAGACCCTCCAATTTAGCCGAGTTGTTGGTGTCCCATCCTATGTTTCCAAAGTAAATAAGGAGTGGCGAGCCTTCATGATTTCTAAAAATTCCACTGAATCCTGCTTTTCTAGGGTTGCCCTTTGATGCTCCATCAAAGTTGAGCTTGAAAGTGTGCTTTGGAAGGGAGGTCCAAGAATCCCTTTTTGTGTTGATGCTCCTTGAGGGGGCTTGATTATGAGTTCCCTGTGGGAAATGCATGTTCCAGTTAGCACAGATGGCCTTCTCATTTCCAAGAGTGGGAAAGTCATCCAGCAACCAACTGTGAAGCACCAAGGCCTCTTTGAGATTCAGATAGAAGTTGCTCGAGATGATATTTAGCGGAGTACTTTGATCTTTGAATATGCGCTTGTTCCTTTCCAAATGCACCAGAGGAGGAGCCTAAGAATCAATCTCCATAATTGATTGAGAACTTCACTCTTGTAGGGGTTCTGTTGCCATTGGCAAATGGAGTTGGTGATATCGTCAGACACTCTACATCTTCTTTGACATCGAAAGCTAGCTTTCTCCCACAGATGGTTGGCTAGAGTGCAAGAATCCAGAAGGTGCTAAAGTGTTTCCTCCTGAGAGTTGCAATTGACATAGATTGAGGGTCCATGATAGTTTCTTCACCTAAGTTTGTCCCAAGTGAGGATTTTCTGGTGCCTAACCAACCAGAGGAAGAGTGAGACTTTGGGCCAGGTGCCTGGTCACCATATTCTACCCCAGATGGGATCGAGGGGCGAGGGATCTGTACAAATGATTTTATAAGCCTCTGTGGTGGAGAAGGTTCCTCTGGGCAGGTAAACCCATCTTAGAATGTCCCTACCTTCGGAGTATCTGATTCGTGGATTCTGGAGCTCCCTTTCCAGGTCCCTCAGAGTTTGGTGATTTGCGTTCCTGATTATCTTGTCACTTTGCTGCCATTGTCTGTACCCTTGATCTATCTCCTGAGTCCAATATTGCCGGACCTCCTCCTGATGCTGCTCATCCCAGAAGTGGCCTAGAGGCTGGCTAAGAATGCCATTGAGCTTTGGCATTTGGTTCCACGCATCCATCGAAAACCGAGTTGTTCTACCATTTCTTACTTCCCAAAAACTGTGTTGCTGGATCATCAAGAAGTGTTGTTTGGCTGCATTCCAAATGAGTGAACCTTTTACATTAGGAGTGAATCTGATGAGCTCCTCCTGAGGCCTATGATTGGCGTATTTGGCAGTCCAAATGGCTGCCCATGGCTTGTTGGGGGTGTAGAGCCATTGCCACCAGATTTTTGTGCACATGACAGCATTGCTGTGACTGGGATCTCTCAGACCAATACCCCCTTTTTCTTTGGGCTTACATGCGGTGGTCCATTTTACCAAGGCCCATTTGCGGTTTGTACCTATAGCCACCCAGAGAAAGTTGCGATGTAGATCCTTTATTCTTTTAATTACCCATTTGGGCGCTGCAAGGATTGAGAATAGATAAAGTGGCATTGCTTGAAGCACAACCTTGATTAGCACCAATCGACTAGCTATATTCAGAGATCTATGCGTCCATAGATTTAGATGTGACTCAAGCTTCTCGAGGAGCATACACCAAGAGGCATGCTTGATGGCCGAATCAATAAGGGGAGCTCCAAGATATTTAGAAGGGAGAGTGTCTATGGAGAATCCCAAGATACTGGCTATGGCATGCTGAAAAACAGGGGGGTTGTGGAAGAAAAAAAATCTACGATTTAGCCTTTTTGATGCTAGTTTTTGAAGCTTCAGAGAAGTCATTCAGCAAGGATTTGAATAGAGAGGCTTCCTAAACCGACGGGTAACCAAAAAGCATGTTGTCATCAACAAACCACTAATGAGTTATTGCCGGGGAGTTCTGAATGGATAAACCTTTGAGCTGTTGGGAGAGGAGGGCTTGTTGGATATGGCGGCCCAAGCCTTCCACCATCAGTACAAAGAGGAATGGGGAGAAAGGGTCACCTTGCCTTATTCCTCTAGAGGGCCTGAAAAGATGGTATGGAATGCCATTTACGAGGATGGAGAAAAAGGTTGTAGATATGAGACTCAGAATCTAGCAAACCCACATAGTAGAAAAACCAAAAGCTATTAACATTTTTTGTATGTATGTCCAACTTAGCTTATCAAAACCTTTTGAGAGGTCAAGCTTGAGAATCATACCTGCCTGTTTGGAGTGTTTGACAGAATGTATGATTTCATGCGTGAGGATGATGCTGTCCAAGATCTATCTTCCTTCCACATAGCCAGATTCTTTGGGCGAAATGAGCAGGGGCAACAACGACTTTAACCTGTTGGCTATGACTTTGGATATCACTTTGTAGATTACATTGCATAGAGCAATTGGCTGAAATTTATCCGGAGTATTGGTGCTGTCTTCTTTAGGAATGAGCGCAATGAAAGTTGCATTGAGGGAGGGTAGAAGCCAATGAAGAGTGCCATTCCTCCACCACAAGCCAGACCTCTGCTTTTATCAGGTCCCAGAAGGAGTGGAAGAAAGTGGTAGTGAAGCCATCCAAGCCAGGGGCTTTTCCCTCCTTGAGCTGATTCATTGCAGCATCCACCTCCTATGGCAGAATTGGTCGAAGAAGGAGCTTGTTGTGTTCTTCTGCGATAATTTTCGGCACATTTTGAGTGATTTTTTCTATAGCAGGTCGTTGATCTGTTTGGGGCTCTTGATGAACTTGTCGGAAGTGTCTTATAAACTCCTACTCGATCTCATCATGCTTTTCTACTCTTTCCCCTCCTTGCTTTTGGATGAAAGTGAAAGTATTGTGCATTCTTCTCTGAACTGTGGTTCGATGGAAGAATTTAGTGTTCCTTTCTCCTTCTTTTAGCCATCTAATCCTGGATTTTTTCTTCCATAATATTTCCTCCTACTTTCTCCTCTGCTCCAGTTGATTGCAAATGCGATGTTCCTGATCCAAGGTCCCGTCATTGTGTCCTCCCATGATTATTTGTTGCTGGAGTTCTTTCATTTCCTTATTTAAGTCCTATTGCGCCTGAAAAATATTTCCAAAAGTCTCTTGATTCCAAAGCTTGATTTGCGATTTGAGATATTTGAGTTTCTATTGAAACTGAAACATTTTAGATCCCTCTGGCAGAAGGAAGTTGATCCACATAGATCTGATGAAGTCTTTGAAAGCGGGGTGGGTGAGCCAAAAAGCTTCGAAGCGAAATGGTCTCCTGTTGGCATTGCCCGATCTTCGCAACTGGAGGGAGATAGGCCAATGATCAGAGCCTGAATATGGGAGAATGGCTGCCGCAATGTCACCTCCCAAATGCACCGCATTGTCAGATATGAGGAATATGTCAAGTTTGGATGCAATTTTTTGCCTCTCATTCCTCCGGTTGCTCCAAGTGTGCGTTCCATTGCAGAATTGTAGGTTAATTAAAGTATTCTTTTGGATGAATTCTTTGAAGTGGACATTTTCCTGCTCCATCTTAGCTCTACCTCCTTGCTTTTCCTCTAGCTTAGTGATCATATTGAAATCGCGTCCAATGATCCAAAGAGGATGGACTCTATTGAGATTCAGTGCTTCTATAGTGTTTAGTGAAGCTATTTTGTTACTTGCCTCCTGAGGGAAGTATATGTTGGTAAGATGTCCATCGATATTAGTGCCTATTATGTGAAAAGTGGCCTGAGTAATGTGGTGAGATGCATGAAAATATGAGAGCATTATCGCTTGCATATTCTAGGCAATAGCTAGCCTGCCTAAGGCACCCGAAGCGTCCACTGCTACAGAATGACTATCTGGCCATGCCTTGGAGAGAACGTTTCCAAGAGGGCTACTGTTACATTTCGTTTCTTGAAGAAAGAAAATCTGTGGTTGCTCCTGACCTATCATATTTTTTTATCATTCTTAGTTTCCCTGGGCTATTGAGCCCTCCTAAATTCCATGAAGTGAGCTCCATGATTCACTAATAGTGGTGGCCTTGTAGTACTTTGTCAGCTTAGCATACCTGCCTGAGTCAACCAAGATTTTCCCTATTGCGATTGTTCGTTGGAGGTCTGTTCCTCTCCCCCTATTTTCGGAGTCTTTTGGGAGTAAGCGTCCATCCCAATGACTGCCAGGTTGAATGCCTAACTGTTGTTGCTGGTAAGCCCTAGAAATGATAACTTCCAGTGTGATGAGCTGATGCTCTGGAATCTTGTCATAGTCCTTCTTTTTGCAAGCTTGTTCAAGCTCCAAAATGTCAAGTCCTCCCAAATCAATGCTCTCTGGTTCTTCATCCATCTGTTGTGTCTGGCTATTGTCTTCTGGAGAGATTGCTAGGCTTAAGGAATGGTTGGGAAAGCTGTCAACATCCATGTCATTTGCTTTCCACTCCGAGTTTTTCTTGGCATCCTCAAGGGTTCCAAGGTCATCTTTGGGGGGGCGAGGAGTGGGAGAGGAGCCTGAAGGAGGAGGGATTGCGGGTGAGGTAATAGGCGAAGGGTTGGGCATTGGGTTCAGGGGAAGATCTTCTGAGGTTTTAGCAAGAATCTCAAAGCTGTTGCTAGTGGAGGGAAAGGAGGCAACGTCCTGCTGGGGTTTTTTCCTAGTGGAGGATTTTTTGTGCGATCTTTTGTAGTTTGCTACTTTGGTGAAGCCATCTTGGGCTTGCTTGTCAGAGGGATCAGAGGATTGGGATTTGGCATTTAACGGGCAATCCCGGAACAGATGCCCATGAGCATGGCATCTACGACAGCAAAAGGGTACATGTTCATAATCTCATGATTGAGTCCAGTCATAGTCATCATGGAAGAGACTTACCAAATCTAGCAGGGCCTTGTCCAGGAGCATGAAGACGCAAATCTGGGCATAGGATGTATATTTGCGTAGCTTTGTCTCTTCCGCCGATTTTATAGATTCCCCCAGCCCCTTTCCAATTTCTTTGAGCAAATCCTCATCCCAGTATTCCTCTAGTAGTGAATACATCCTGATCCACACTGGTGCCCAGCTGAGGTCCTCCTTATCTGAGTTGAATCTTGCTACCCATTCCCTTAAATACAATCCTACAGAGTTGAAAAAATAGGGTCCTTCATCCATGATTCTATTCATGTCTTCAATGCAGATGAAGATCATAGTAAAGAACCCATTCGCTCCTAGCTGCAGGGTGATATGACCCTTGGGTTTCCATTTGGCAGTGATCCATCCATGCAAGGCTTTTTCTGTGGGCCAGAACCCAATAAATTTTCCAACGAGTGCATGGTCCTTCATATACTAGATTCGCCCATTGATTATATGACTGGGTAGTTCTATCTTGGGCCTTTCAGCTGCTATGGGTTTGCATGTCTTTGAGGTGACCTTAGGCATTTCCTCTTGCTCTATTTTCCTTTCCAGAATCTCGCTGCGTCTGTCTGATTGATTGGTAAATGTGTTTATCTTATCTTGTAGAGGAGACACTCTATTGTCCATCTCTTCCTGTTTCGACCTTGAGGGCAAAGTTCGTGCTTGCGCTGAGGGCTCACGATTAGAGGTGGGGGAGGGCTTTGAAGCCCCCCTCGGGGGAAACCATTTCCCCACTGGTTAAACCAACGACGTGCTTTCGATTTCAGGTAGGGTGTCGATCTGAGGAGACAGAGGAAAAGCAATATGCGCCGTTGTAGAGAATAATAGAAACCCTAGTTGCAGAGCGATCTCAGCTCACCTCCAGCCTTTCGAACTTCATATATATATATATATATGTGTGTGTGTGTGTGTGTGTGTGTGTGTGTGTTTTCACAAATCTCTCACCAGATTATATTATCTTGTAAAGTCATGGCAGATCTTTCACTGAATTATAAAATCTTGTAAGATCTTGGAAAATATTTCACTGAAGAATAAAACATTCTGAAGTCTTTGCGAATGTTTTGTTAGAGTATGAAACCTTATATGATAATAATAAAACATATTCATTAAACTATAATATACTAGCGTACATGTTTGGAAAAAAGAAACATAATTTTCACTTCCTACAAACAATGTTGCAAGTTTTAGTGTCCATGTTTGTCATGGTAGGAGAGATTAATGTTTTCTCTACCACTTTTGCCAAGCTATCAAATTTCTTTCTTATTCCATAGACTCCAACTGCAAGATAAAAAAACAAAACACATCAAGTTTGTTTGCCCCAACACACCAACAAGTAGCAAGCCTCAACTATATAATATAATGAAGTAGTAGGTATCCCCAAGGCCAGAAGGGGATCTAATAGAAAGAAGTGACCATTGTCAGAAGCCTTCTAATCAATATATAAATATGTAAATGTAGATTATCATTATTTTAATTCGAAATATTCAATTAAATAATAAAATTTAATTACGTCTCTCCCAATCTAAATTTCTTATTAGCATAATTCATTCCCTTCATAGCATTTTTAACAGTGTTGTAACATGTAGATTAATTTCCTTTTTGGTGCACAATCTCAACCTTCTAGGACAATATGGTGCAGTGACCCAACCCCTACAGATTGTTATGACAAACTAAGAATAGCAAAGAAGATGAAAGGTTGTACAAAACAACATATTTTTCAAACAACTAATCCAAGATCAGTGCCTTCACTTTTTCATGAAGATATCATATTGAGAATGTTTGAAAAATGGTGGGAAATCTAGGCAGCGACTATCTCCCTTCTGCCAGGGTGATGCAGAAAGAGTTAAGATTTCATTGTTTTGATTTTTTTTTGTTAAATCAGAAACACCAATATTAATGGAGATATTGATTTTTTTACTAAATTTTTTGAAGTGACTAAATGTAGCTTTAACCATTAACCTTAAGATTTTTTTTACAATATAATTTCCTAAGTCTATTTAATATCTTCATTATCATAAAAACCAACCTATATCCATCTTAACTCCACATCTACCACTCTTAGAGGGATGAAATCTATTTATCCCTCCGAGCACTTAGTAGACCCGGAATTAAGACGGATCTAAGCTGATAGAATTTCCCCTTTAAACAGTCTATGCTCACATGAATACCATGGTATTACCATGGGTCAATACCATGGGTTATCATAAATCCGGAGCTTAAAAACTACTATTAGTAACTTATAAAAATTAATAAAATTAATAATCAATTTTTATTTTATTTTTTTATTTTAACCAAGTTAAAATGTTTAAGTGACATTAAATTACAAGATCCATTTTTACTCTTGATCTACCAAGCCCCAAGAGGGATCAAATATTTTTTCACTGTAAGTTAGTTTTCATATCACGATATTTGATCCAGAGTAAAAATGGATCTATGCTAGTTTAATTCCCCCCTTTAAATAGGCGGCATTCCATGTGAATACCATGGGTCAATACCATGTGCCATCTTTATTTTTTTAATACTAATATTAGGGTTAATAATGTTTTTTTGCATGGTATTAATGATAATTTGGCCCATGGTATTTGGCCTATTTTTGGGTGTTCATAAATATAAGGTGGCTTATAGAGTAAATATAAAAAATGCTTTATTTATTTACCATACCTCTCGTTTATTTATATTTTTATTAATTTACCATACCTCTTTTATAAATATGGTATTTGGCCCATAGGATTCAATTAAATAAAACCTCTTTTTTGAGCCTTCTTAAATAGAAATAGGGTTATGGACTAAATATAGAAAGAAGTTTTATTTATTTACCATATCTCCACTTTATTTATATTTTTATTTATTTACACGCTTGTGTGTTCATAAATATAAGGTGACATATGGAGTAAATATAAAAAAAAAATGTTTTATTTATTTATCATACCTCTCGCTTATTTATATTTTTATTAATTTACCATACCTCTTTTATAAATATGGTATTTGACCCATAGGATTTACTTAAATGAAACCTTGTTTTTCAGGGTTCTTAAATAGAAAGAGGTTATGGACTAAATATAAAAAGAGGTTTTATTTATTTACCATAACTCTAGTTTATTTGTATTTTTATTTATTTACCATACCTTTGGAGTAAGTACAAAAAGAGCTTTTGTTTATTTACCATACCTCCACTATATCTATATTTTTATTTATAACTATCATAAATACATTTTCTTAAAAATGAGGGCGAATGGAAAATATTTTAAGGTGGGCTAACCTCCATACCTAATTTTTTTATAAAATAAATTTGAGGTGATTTGTAACAATGTACTATGATACCAAATATTCACCTAATAAAAATATAAAACCCTTTAATTTAGCCCAAGGGGGAAAATTCACCCCTAAAAGTTTCCATGGATAAGACTATTTCATCAAACTGTAAAGCAGTTGCATTGCTAACTATTGCAATAACTAGACTATCCCATGAATTTGGTAGAGAACACAACAAATTGATGCACTTATCTTCATCTGCAATTTTAATATCAACAGATGCTAACTGACTTACCATAGTATTAAATGCATTCAGATCCTCTGTCACCGAGTCTCCATCTTTCATCCTCAAGTTATACAACTTTTTTCTACAGGAATAGTTTATTCACTAGAGACTTAGATTGGTACAAAGTCCCTAACTTGTCCCACAAAGCCTTCGTTGTAGCTTTCCATGATACATTTAGCAATATTGAATCTGAGAGACACAATCGTATTGTGCTCTTTGCCTTCTGATCCAACTTCTTCCATTCTTCATCGGATACTCCCATTGGTTTAGTACCTAGGTCTACCGTGATCCATTGATCTTAATCCACCAATAGATCCTCCATCTTGAGTTTTCACAACTCAAAACTCTAACCATTAAATTTCTCGACCTCTATCTTTCCACTTCTTGCCATATTCTTTCACTACCAGAATCGATCTCATAGATCTTCCACTGAACAGGGTTTACCACAGGCCCGAGCGAAACCCCTCAGCAACAAAGGCATCCCCTTGAAGCCAAAACAACTCTGATACCATAATGTAGGTTTTAACCCTGTATAGAAATTACCTACATAGAAATTGTAAAACACAGAAAATAAACAATGCGAGAGCATAATACATAAAACACATATAAACAGAGATTTCCCCTGGATCCCAAAACCAAGAGTACCAGCTTGATTTTTCATTATCTTCCTTTCAATGTTACAATACATATTTATACATGCCGAAGCATCCAATACCATGGACTGAAAACCATCGCTCCCAAAACCATGGACCGAAAACCATCACGTCCAAAACCATGCGTGAAAAACATGCACAAAACCATAAGTAGGTCCACCCAACCTAACATCGGGTCCAAAACCAAAATTTTCTGGGGCGTTGCCCTGGACCCCACAAAGTGGGGTTACCTGTACCCCTCAAACCCCCTGTAAATCCCCTCACTACATAATCGGCACAATCAAGGGAAGGCTTTGCCCCCCCTCTAATCCCCTAGTTAACTATGCGGGCTAGTCGTGGAAAGAATATAACACAACCCAACAAGTGGCTTATTATCTAGTCATTGATCAATCTTTTCTTATGTTTTTGTGATATTTTAATTTGGATACATAACATTTAGTATCAGAGGTAAAAATAGATCATGATAGTCTTAAATAGTATTACTTGGAACAAAGAGCATCTTTAGAAGAGTAGCAAAAATGGGTCATAAATATGTTGGGTTATGACTTTGAAATCATCTACAAAAAAGGGAAGCTAAATGTTGTTGCAAATGCACTCTCAATAAGGGACGAGGATGTGGAAGAATTATTTTGTGTCATTTCTATTATCCAACCTAATTGGATAACTGATGTATGAGATGAAAGGAAAAATCATGAAGAAGTGTGGACATTCATTCAAAAGTTGTAGCAAGATCCTAGTGCCTATGATACATTTATGTGGAAAAATGATTCACTATGGTACAAAGATTGCTTATATTTATGTAAGAACTCCTAACTCAATCAAAAGTTTCTTTTGGAATTGCTCACCTCTCCTATAAGAGGCACTCACAATTTTTAAAAACTTACCACAATGTCAAGAAGGAATTTTTTGGGATGGCCTTAAATCTGATATTCAGAAGTTTATGGTAGAATGTTTAGTTTTCCAACAAAATAAAGTTGATACAATTACAACCTCAAGCCTTTTATAACCATTAGCCATTCCAAGTTAGTGTTAGTAGATCTCAATGGATTTTATCACGGGTTTACCCAAGTCCGAAGGAAAGAGTGTCATCATGGTGGCAGTTGATATACTTATCAAGTGTGCACACTTTTGTGCACTATCTCATCCTTTCAAAGCTAGTACATTTGGTACTGCTTTTTTTATAAATAGTTCAAACGATGCAAGGAAACCCAACGATTATTATAGGTGATAGAGATCCCATTTTCGTTGGAAATTTTTGGACATGATTATTTTCTTCTCTTGGTACTCAATTAGCTCATAACTCATCTTATCATCCTCAATCTGAAGGGAAAGCTGAGATAGTGAATAAATTTTTGGAAGCATATCTTCATTTCTTTGTATCTAAAAAATAAACAAAATGGGTCAAGTGGTTACCACTCGCAGAATGGTGGTATAACACTTCCTTCCATACCGCAGTAAAAATGACCCCATTTATGGCACTTTATGGATATCATCCATCATCCATCACATCATCTTTAAGAGACAATTCTAAGGTTCAATCAATGGAATATCACATCAGGCATCAACAACAAGTTCTCCAACTCTTAAAGGATACCCTGACTCTAGCACATAATTAAATGAAACAATAAGCAAATCAACATCGTAATGGAAGAATTTTTGATGTGGGTGATTGGTTATTTTTATGCCTACAATCATACAAAAAAATGTGCCTCAAGCAAGCTAAGAAGGATAATAAATTGTCACCCAAGTACTATGGCCCTTACAAGGTGTTCACAAGATTGGTACTATGGCATACAAATTGGAGTTGCCTTGATCTTTGTGTGTACACCTAGTTTTCGACGTTTCATGCTTAAAGAGCATTATTATAAGTGACAAGCTCCCAGTACAAACTATACTTCCAAGAATTGACAAGGAAGTAAAATCATTTTGGAGCATAAAGCAATCATGGAAACAAGAATCGAGTAGTTACAAAATCGATCAATTTTAGAGTATCTCATTAGGTGGAAAAACTTATTTGTTGAAGATTCCACATGAAACGGTGAGTATTTCAAACGGAAGCATCCAGAACTACTCAAGCATTGAGGACAACATTTTTTTAAAGTAGAGGGACATGTTAGGTCCCTAGAATACTAGTGTATCCCCATATTGTTATTATTGTGCCCCATAGAAGCTCACTATTGTTATTGTTGAGCCCTTACTTTATTATTGTAGACTCCTATATATACCAATAAGGTCTTGTCATTTGAATCATCCAAAAATAGTTCATTTAAAAATGTGATGTAATGGGCTATTTCCCCCTCGAAGTGGCTTATTATATAGTCATTGATCTATATTTTCTTCTGTTTCTATGATATTTTGATCTGGATAGATAACACTGGTGATGTAGTGACTTGAAATAATTAAATGAAATGGTTGTATCGACATTCCACACAATGTTCAGGCCACAATAAATATACTAACACTAAGGTAAACGAGAAAATGGAATTCAATACCAACCAATAACTCAATTAAATGTAAAGTCAATATGTGGGTGCATCCATAATCTAATCATATCCATGATTCATTTCGGGTAATCTGTTGTGATGACGAAATCAATTAATGGTTATCAAGTCCAATAAGTATAACCCAACCATTGATAGAGAAAGCATAATCATTGTGTTTCTAAATTGGTATTGTTTTAGTCATTGTTCAATATCTACCTATTAGGAAAATAAGAAATTATCAAAGGAAACAACAATACATTTAGCCATATGATACTAACCATCAGTCTACCCGAAACTCAATATTATAACCAAGCAACAAATAGAACAAACACAAAATAAAGTGTTAAACCACACACAACATTTAAACACCATTAACATAAATTGTTTACTTATAAACCCAAATGGAAAAACTAACATTCAATGGGGGCTTTGATTAATCTTGGGAAATAGATACAAAGGGTGAGTTATATATAGATTATGTGTATTGCTAGTCACTAAAAAAATTATAGATTACTTTGGCTTAGGGACAACTTTCTATCTTCAAGCACGTTTTTTCTCCCAAGCCCTCCATATTATAACCAAGCAACAAATAGAGCAAAGACAAAATAGAGTGTTAAACCACACACAACATTTAAACACTGTTAACATAAATTGTTTACTTATAAACCCAAATGGAAAGAATAACATTCAATGGGGGCTTTGATTAAGCTTGGGAAATAGATACAAAGGGTAAGTTATATATAGATTATGTGTATTGCTAGTCACTAAAAAAATTATAGATTACTTTGGCTTAGGGACAACTTTCTATCTTCAAGCAATTTTTTTCTCCCAAGCCCTCCATATTATAACCAAGCAACAAATAGAACAAACACAAAATAGAGTGTTAAACCACACACAACATTTAAACATTGTTAACATAAATTGTTTACTTATAGACCCAAATGGAAAAACTAACATTCAATGGGGGCTTTGATTAAACGGGAAATAGATACAAAGGGTGAGTTATATTTAGATTATGTGTATTTCTAGTCACTAAAAAAATTATAGATTACTTTGGCTTAGGGACAACTTTGCATCCACAAAATATTTTTACCAAGTATATCTACCCCGAAAGGATCACTTCCTACCATCTCAACCACAAGACCTAACTCCAAGAGTGTCGAGGGAATTGAACCCATCACCTCTCAGTAGCAGAGGTGCTTTAACAATGGGGACTCAACCAACTGAGTTAACCCTCAAGGCTACTCCCAAGCCCTTGATGCTTCTAAAGATGGCATTTTTTTCCATTTCCTCTCTAGCTTTCCTCCTATCCTCTTCATTTTCCTCTAATTCAATGGGTTTCATTTTTAATAGAGATGCTCAATATGCCAACTATCTATATTAATTGTTCATCTTCTCATGGCTTTAGTTATGGACAATTAATTCAAACTTTGCTAATATTTAATTATAATTTTTAAAATTAGAGAAATGTCTCACTTCTATTTCAAATGACATCTTCCGATTTAAAGGCTTTGGTTCCCCACAAGTATTAGCTCAATTATCTAGTTTCTTCTTAATTGCAATTGTGGTCTTGCCTCCACTACTACTACAAATCAAGGCTATTTGATTGGTTGTGATGGAATCTTAAACAACCCCACCAATTCAGCTATTTTTGGCAATCTATGATTGCATCTAGAGGTACATTCTATATCTTTGTATGAGGGGGATGTATGATTTCTTATGTGCTCAACGTAGAATTCATACATGTCCTTCTAATTCATATTATTAAAAATAGAAATATTTTAGTAAAA
Source organism: Pinus taeda (assembly GCA_000404065.3). Classification (NCBI taxonomy): domain Eukaryota; kingdom Viridiplantae; phylum Streptophyta; class Pinopsida; order Pinales; family Pinaceae; genus Pinus; species Pinus taeda. The sequence goes on from APFE030662451.1 coordinate 21,370, forward strand.
AAAAATAAACTAAAAACTGAAAATAGAAATGTATTAATAATTTTTTATTAAAAAGGGCTAATAATTTATAATATCAAAATAGAAGTATTTTAGTTAGCAAATCTAAAAATGTTAGATCTTAGACTTTTGTGATCCATATTGATGATAAGTTTGTCTTTTGGATTAATCACATAGTGTATATTAGGTCAACATTTTGAGAATGAACCACATTATTTGGTTCAAAATGTCAACCAAATATACATTATGTGATTAATCAAAAAGACAAACTTAAAATCTAAAAATAATAGCTTATAATTGATTTTTTTAATAGAAAATAATCAATACAACTAAAAATAAAAAAATTTGATTAATTTTTTTTATACTTCAAAAAAGGAATAAAAAAGTTTCCATATATAAATTAAGAATAATATTTTGTATTATATTTATCAATAATATTGTATATTATTTTTACTAGCCTAGTATTAGCTTAGATCGATTTAAAATACATTTAATTCTAAATCTATCATGGCATTCTTTTTGAAGCGTAAAACTTGAAATAGAGATTTGAAACATCTTGGAGCATGATAGATCCTGGGTTAAATGGATCTAAGTGGTATATCTCCAAAAAATGGTGCTTCCACTACAAGATAGAAGATCCCAAATAGGCACTACTTTTGGCATAAACTTATTGTCAGCGTCATTAGTGAGGATGATATCCTCTACCATTTTTATGTGTTTATCATCTCTAAAGCATAATATCACATTAAAAAGTCATATATTTGATTTATATATATAACCATAATTTATAGAAATTTTTAATATTCAAAAATATCAATTTATGCAATGTAGAATATTTTTTGCAATTATATTTATTTATATTAAAAATATAATTTACATATATAATAAATTGTTATTAATCTTTATTATTTAATAATAAAAAAACAATATTGACATCAATCATCAATCAAAATAGCTTTTATTGTCATATTCCAAAAAAATATACGTTCTATTCAATATTAAATTAGGATAAACTAATTAATTAATAAATACAACCATATTCAAAATATTAATGTGGTTGATATAGCCAAAGGCTTCATAAATATAACCAAAAAAACTCTATGCACACATTTCCCTAATTAACCATGTATAAAAAGGTTATGGATCAACTTTAACTTAAAAAAAGAAGGGAATTATAAATTATTGCTCTAAATAATAATGAGGAACTTATTAGAATTAGAATAATCTCAAATCCCTAGGAAATTGGTGGGTGGTGAGCCAAGTGGCACATGAATTTTTATAATTTATTAAAAGTCAATGCAACTTAACAAACTCTTTAATAAACTATAGTGGTTGATGAGCACTAAGACTCAACATATGATGAGCATATTCCCTTGAGAATTAATCTAGGCCTTCAATTAAAAAAATAAAAATAAAATTCAACATATCCTCATCCACATTAAATTGAAATAAAAAAAATTGGCAATTAAAGTAAACTAGTTCTATTAATTAAACAGTTAATTAATTAATTAAACAATTAACTAATTAATTAACTAACTAAATAAAAACCACAAAAATATAAATTAATTAAAATTAACACTAGTTCTATTCAATACCTTATAAACAAATTAATTAATTAAATGAAATAAATTAAAATAAACTAATTCAATTAGTTAAACAGCTAGCTAAAAACCACAAAACTGTACATTAGTTGGCAATACAATTTATATTCATATATATTACAATAAAAGTGAACTGACCCACTTGCCAATTCTACCCAAATAACCTCCCAAACAAAAGGCAAGCAGCTAACTAGGAATTGAAATGTTTGAATATCTCTATTTTGAAAAAGTTCGAACATGAATATAGATTTATAATTTCTGTAGAGTCAGATTTTGATAAAATGACCAGGTAGATATATAAAAAATATTAATTAATATATATATATATATATTAATTAATTAATTAATTAATTAATTAATTAAGTGTATATTTCAGTGTTAAAAATGAATCACAATTGACAGTTGGAAATGGGTTTGTAAACATTATTATAGTATCTAAAATAAATAACAGTAGTTGATAGTATGAAACCCATTAACAAAAATCTTCAATTATTTCATTTTATAAAAAATATTTTCTCAACATGTAAACATGTAAATTATTCATCGCAAAAACCTAAAATCAAAAAATATTTAATAATAATATAATATTTTGAAACTGAAGAAATATAAAGCATCCGTCCATATTAGAATCATTGGGACTCTAGAGGATGCCCGGAGATACAAAGTTATAAATATGGCATCAAAACACATAGAGATTCAAGAACGCTTTTCATTTCTCCCTGTATGCAATGTAATCTGCAATACCCAACAAACGTGCAACCCTCGTTGGATCGAAACATGATAGCTCCTCCTTACATTTCTTCAACAATTCAACAGTAAACTCCTTTGCTTTCTCCAAAGCCATCAGCTTCGGATAGGTGGCTTTATCACTAACCAAATCCTTTCCTGCGGTCTTCCCAATTTCTTCCGACGATTTTGTGACATCGAGTATGTCATCCACCACCTGAAACAGAAGCCCCAAGCAACGGGTAAACCTTCGAATTCTCTCAATTTCATCTTCCGAAGCACCACCAATGATCGCCCCACACACACCCGAGCATTCCAGGAGCACTCCAGTCTTGTGAATATGAATCCATTCCAGAGTCTCAAGCTCAACAGAAGCATCCCGCTCGCTCGCAAGATCCACAATCTGGCCGCCCACGATCCCCTGGGAGCCTGTTGCTCTACCAAATTCAGATACCACCCTCAAAATCCGATCACTCCCCACTGTTTTGCTGGTGGACACTGCAATGTGCTCAAACGCAAGTGAATGAAGTGCATCCCCTGCAAGAAGAGCAGTGCCTTCCCCGAAGACCTTATGGTTTGTGGGTTTACCTCTGCGCAAATCATCATTGTCCATGCAAGGCAAGTCATCATGAATCAAAGACATTGTCTGGATCATCTCCATTGCACACGCAGTTGGCATGGCCAGCTCCTGGGTCCCTCCCACAAGCTCACAAGCTGCAATGCACAGCACAGGACGAATCCGTTTTCCTCCGGCAAGAAGAGAATACCTCATGGATTCATATAATTTCTTGGGATGACTCAGTGGGATAGCCTTATCCAGAGCCTCATTCACTGCCAGTGCCTTGGAAAGCATGTACTCCTTGAAATCAAATTCAACGACATCTGCGTTTGATGGTCTAGCTGATGATACGATCAGATGTCTATATGACAAAAGCCCACTAGCAGCCAGATGGTCGCCAATAGAAGTCCCTGATGAGTTTGAAATTCCATGAAAGCGTTTTATGGGAATGGAAACTCTCAGATTACATTCTTGAGAAGCAATATTCATAAAATACAGGCCATGGCAGCTAGCTGTTGCCATATTGCTGTAAGCCATGAGGTGCTATTATAAATTACTGCAACGAAAAACAGAGATTGAAAACAGGTAAGTAGAAGCAACAGAAGAATAGATGCATATGAATTCAAAGAAGTTTGTACTATTGATTTGAACTTTATTACTGACATGTATGAGGGACAAGAATGATCATATTACTACACGAAGAAGCACTGGGTTGCGGGCTTGTTGGGGAGCATGCATGACTTTCCTTTAAAGAGTGTTTGGAGCATAATGCCCATCACAAACGACAAAGGTTACAGATGCCGATTAGAAATGTCTATGCACAAAATTCTCTTCGGAAGAAATTGTTGCCCAACTGCTTTTGGGTTGGTTACGTATCATACAAAATGCTAGGCTATGAACGGCCGATTGAGAGTGGTCTAAGTTATTATAATAAAATTATTTTAAATGATGTCTAGGTCTGTGAAGACACCCATTATTAGTTAAAGTGAATGTATGGACTTCTTTTATTAAAGAAAAAATGATAAAGAGAAAAGAATCTTTTTGATTGGATTGTTTTGTATGATGTGATAAGAATCTTTTTGATTGGATTGTTTTGTATGATGTGATAGGATTAAATGATATATTTAATCTTCATTGGACTTTTAGTTCAATAATATATTTTACATGAGGTTTATTTAATCAAAAGATATTACTTTATATATAATTAATAAAAATATTAATGTGGTTGCTATAGTCTAAGGCTTCATAATATAACAAAAAAACTATTGCAATATGAAGAATGTCTTACTGATGCACATATTTACTTGATTGACCATGTATAAAAAGATTATGGGTCAAATTTAACTTGGAAAAAATTAAATTAAATTAAATTACACATCTTATTGTAAAATGGACCATTATGCTAAATAAAAATTGATTATATATTAATTTCCACATATAATTAGAATATTAATTTATTAAAATTGGAATAATCTCAAATCCCTAGGAAATTGGTGGGTGGGGGAGCCATGTGGCACTAATCTAATTTAACTTGAGAAAAAAAAAAAGAATTGCA
>APFE030662456.1:0-12281 GCA_000404065.3 Pinus taeda
AGAATACCTATGATTCAATTAATCCATTAAATGTTGATCTTTAGTTAGTGCATCAGAACTTCTTTAACCATATGTATAGTAAGCAGGTGCAGTAAAACAGAACAGATCATCACACACATGAACACCATGATATAAGGTGGAAACCCAATGCGAGTGAAAACAACCTGTTGCAAGTCGTCTCTATCTTCTTTTAATAAGAAGCTTCTTTTACGATAGTTCTGTATTGGTACAGTCCTATACCAGTACGCAGGCTTCTACCTGCAGAGGGCTACAACCTTCTCTCGTTCCCTAGACTCTCCTGGAAGGGAGCTACAACCACCTTAGCTCTTGTACTAGTCAATCCACTTACTAGTATGTAGGTGCTAGCCTACTGAAATGCTCCAACCTTTACTCGTTCTCCAACTGCTACTGGAAGGGAGCTACCACCCCTTTAGCTCTTGTACTAGCTGATGTACTAGTATGTAGGTGCCGACCTACAGAAGGCAACAACCTTCTCTTTCTTCCTCCAGGTACCACGTTTCATACATTTTTAGACTGGATACTCCTGAAGCACAACACTGTAATCTGAAGGCCACATTTCATCCAATTTTCATACTGGACCCATCAATATCATTGAAGCACAAAACAATCAATACTAGCATCATCAATTTCTGAATCACTCAAACACTGAAACCCTGTCAACAACACAGTCACCAAAACACCGAGCAGACTACATAACTCTGCAATAACAATCAAACCCAACTGCAACTTCAAACATCATACTTCATTATGTATACGCTACTACAATGAACCAAACCCGCGTATATACGCGCTTTCGCCAAAGCCAACCCGCGTACAGATATATACATATTCAATCATGACTTTGTAGCTGTTTCAGACATCAATCATACCCAGATCATAACATGCGTACAATAAAACATGCATCAATAATTCAGATCTAGTCTATCCATGATCAAACCATATAAAGATGATTCATTTCAAACCATTTGATCCCGATCTATGCTTACATCTTGTTCTCCATCAACCGGTGAGATCCCTCCTTAGCTCAGATCAAGCAATGCATCATAACCCATATCCTGCATACTGGATCTCATACTACGTCAGAAGTCATTTTCCATGCATTTGCCTAATGATCTTCTTCTCCTTTTATAGTCTTAGGCCTTACTCAATACCATGGTCCAAAACCATAACAAAACAATACCATGGACCCAATACTTGGGATCAACACTTCTGACGAGATACCATGGCCCCAAAACCATAGGTTCAAATACCAAGGACTAAATACCACAGACCAAAAATAAGTTCTCCCACATGTACGTGCTTTTCTCTACATGAAAGTGTGTGAAATTTTCTCTGCATGAAAGTGTGTGAACATTTCTCTGCATGAAAGTGTGTGAACTTTTCTCTGCATGAAAGTGCGTGAACTTTTCTCTGCATGTAAGGAACTTTTCTCTGCATGAAAGTGCATGAACTTTTCTCTGCATGAAAGTGCATGAATTTTGCTGCACTATAATTTATCATCTGAGATGAGTGGGTTGCCATCAAGTACAACATATGTATCATAATGCCAACACACTTTTCCTTTTCAACTGTCAAAGAGTTTACCGGCTCATCATGGCTTACTGCATGTAGGCCAATGGATATAACTGCTTTTTGATTACAGAAACAAATTCACTCTAGATAGAAATAGTCTTACCATGTCCCTTCATGTCAGCTTGGGTCCTGCCTTCCCACCAAACCAAGGCAATGCCTCCAAGGCATAGGCTTGCCAGTTGAATCTTGATCTTGTCTGAATCAATACTCTGCACTCTGCCATAAACATCAATTTGTCTAATCCAATTGTCTAGCTTTTCTGCATTCAACTCTCCATCATATGTTGGTAAATCAAATTTAATGTCTAGTTTAATCAAAGATGTCTTCCTTTTATGTTCAAGGCTATTAGGAGGTGTGAGAAAGCTTTCCTCTTTCCCTTTGCCTTTATATTGATCATGGAGGAGATAATCATCTTCTCCTTTGTCTTGTTTGGAACTTGATGAATCTTCATCCTTGTGTTTTCTAAAATCCCTATACATTTCTTCTACCATGGACCTCATGGCTAGGAAACTATCTATGAATTGAGGTTCTAGCTCCACAGAACCTTCCTCTGACATTGTCTTCTGAGGATAGACTCTTCCAATTTTAGGATTAGTTTCAACCAACTCTCCTTTTCCCAATTTGAGCTTTGATCTAGTTAGCATTCAACAGCTAAATCTAGCACAAGCTTGTCTAACCTTAACAGCCTAGGGCTCTGATACCACTTGATCTAAAAGTCACTTGCGAGTGATCTCAGTTAATTAATTAATGAAGATATTATAGACTCATGTGCTGGTGTGTGTCTATGTTATCTTAGGCAATGGATCAATAATATTGCAAAATACACAAACACTGGGAAATAGTAAGAGAAAACATAGAAAGAAAATTAAAAAAACAACAATTTAATAAGGAGTTCACCTAAGCCTCCTGGGCTACGTCTCCAGTCCAGTGTTCAGTGGCGGCCTTCTTTATTGTGTCTTTAAGCAGAGTTTTTAGAATGAGGAGCTCAATTTGAGTCTCCTAAAACAAATGATTCTTAGTAGGGTGGTACTTGGATTCCCCAAGCCACTAGAGTGCACAGAATCCCCCTTACTAAGTCTCAACCTCAACTAGTCTTAATAGGATGAGTCCAGTTTGGTACTTAGTTCGCAATAGATATCCTCTCAGGGATTGCTTAAATCTCTCAAGCCTAGTTCTGTCTGCCCGATCCTACCTTAGCTTTGTAGGTCAGCTTGGTTCTTTGTTCTCTGCTACTTGCTTCGCTCTTTATTCTGTCTCTTTGTCTCACTGTCTCCTCCTTCCCTGTTTTTTGTTCTCTGTTTGTTCACGGCTTAAATCCAATCCATCCCTTGACTATTTGCTTCCTCTTCTGTCTCTTTGAATCACCTGCTGCTGTCTGCTTGGAATTCCCTGCCTCTACATCATCGCTACTATGTAACGTTTCACCAGGAGGTGGCCACTTGTCCTCTCATGAACTGAGAGCCAACTCTTCCTCAACGGTTCATTATTTTGGTTACTTTGTGAAATGATTCATCCGCCAGCTCAGCAGTCAAATTGGACTTCAAACCTTTATGTGTCGTAGCTTATTTCTCCCTCCAAATCCGGTCTCCCATCAAGTGTAATCTCCGTCATTATATCCGGGACCCCCAGATCCTATGGTTATCACTCTTATCGCGTGGTTGACTTTCTCGAACGTTAGCTCACGATGAGAGCATTTTTCTCTCTCATCCACCGGACATGTGTCATCCAACGTATGGAATCGCTCATTCTCTTGACAAACCCGCTTATCACCCAAAACGCCTCTGATATACTATTGGTTTTAGAGCATGGGACCCACCTGTCATTTCAGCACTTTTCCCATGATTTTTTGGTTTCCTTATGACCTAGCACTCGGGGATTTTCCATTTCGAGGGGTTTTGCCCAGTGATTAGCCTCTGTTTTCTGATCTGGATTTCCCAATTGCTAGTTTGCGCCACTGCGCGGTCTCCATGGGCCAACAGTTAGCACACTTTGACCGAGGTCCTCGTTGTTTCGTGCTGGCTACAAACTGTCACTGTCCAGAGGTCCTTCCTGATAGCTCTTTGTTCACAAGTTTTTGAAGTCTGTCATGATTTGAAACAGTCACAGAAATCTGATAATTTTCAAGGATCCAATTCAGATCACCTTTCATGCCTCGTAGGAATAGAGATAATTCAGGAAAATTCCTACCCAACACCCCCACCACATCAAAAAGCTACCCTTCTCTCTTCTTTGGTGGCAGTGATCCAAAAGAACCTTTAGGTGAGCATCCTGAGATATTTGAAGAACCTATAGGAGAAGAAGAGGATGAAAGCATCCCTCCTGAGACAATGGCTAAAAACAGAAATGCTAGGGGGAATGGAGAAAGAGTAGAGAGTACCTTTCCCATCCAATAGACCAATGGGGACACTAAAATGAAGAACATAAGCCCTTCAGCCCTACCTCACTTCCATGGATTAACTATCGAAGATCCTGACACCTTCCTATTTGAGTTTGTTGTTATCTGTCAAACCTATGACTATGTAGAAGACAAGCAGAAGTTGAAACTATTTCCTTCTACCCTCAAGGATGCATCATTTTGCTGGTTGATGGTGTTACCTGGCAACAACATCACAACTTGGGCTTAGATGCAGCATGCCTTTAATAACAAATATCAGGACTACTGTAGGTCAAAAGATACCAAGGAAGAAATCTTTCAAATGACCATGGGAAGTGATTAACCCTTGGAGGATTATGAAGAGAGATTCCAGCTCAGTTATAAAAGGGCTAGGTGCACACTTGACCTTGAATCTATGAAGTTGGTCCTACTCAGAGGAATTCCAGAAGACCTTCTAGACACCCTCCATTTACTGACTAGGGGAGACATCTACCAACTACCTTACGAAGACATCAAGACTGTGTTTAGGAACCATTCTAGGGCAGCCATAAAGAGAGGTAGGGGGAGTCAACCCACAGCCAGTACCCCCTCATCCAATTCATCCCTCAAAGGTGAATTTGGAAACATGCAGGAAGATTTCAAGAGTGAGATGCTGCAAACTCTTGCCATGCAAATGGATACCTTGCATATTAAAAGGAAACAAGAGGAAGTAAAGAGGGCTTTGGCCATTTTTTGTCCTAGGTGCACCAGAAGGCATCCTAGTATCATTGAACTCTATAGAGGTATGTTCAGTCTATGAAGAAGATCATCCTACAGATAAGTGCCCTTCCTTGCCCGGACTTAAAGTTGTATACCAAGGGGCTAAAGGAGCCATTGGACCGCTCTATTTCATGAGCCAAAGGAGACCGCATGGACCTAGACCTTACCAGCAGGGAATGCAAGGGACTTTCCAGGCATACTACAACCCCAATCAAGCCACTTCCATGCCTTCTTGGGGCCCCCCTACTCATTCTTCCTGGTCCACACCTCCTCCTTGGTCATATCCATCTCAATATCATGCTCAACCAGCTGCTCATTCATTTCACTCCTATACTTAGCCACAACATCAATGGAATGCATCTCATCAGGGGTGAAGGCTCCAATACAACTCTCTTCTTACCCTTTTGCCTCCACTACTTGCTCAACCACAACCATTACATCCTGCTCCAGCAAGGCAACCCCAAATGCCTGCTCAACCAAACTTGAACCTGAATAACAGACAGACTCAACAAGTATATATGGGGAACCATCATGCCCAACCTATGTTGTGGAGATTCAGGATATTAACCTATGATCTGGGAAGGTTCTCCCAGACATCCAGCCTCCTCCTAAGGAGGTTGAGGAAGATAAGGAGGAAAGTGAACCGAAAGCAATTCCACCCTTTCCTGAGAGATTATTCGGCACAACCCAGCCTACCCCAGAAGAAACTGAACTTCTGGGAGAATTAAAACAATTATGTGTAAAGATCCCACTTCTCCAAGCCATAAAGGATGTGCCTATATACAATAAGATTATCAAAGAGAAGTGCTTTAGGCATACAAGCTAGCGTAAGAGAGATGCCCCAATCATCAATGTCATAGGACAACTATCCAACCTAATGTTGGGGCAAGTAATTTGTCTGAAGTATCTAGGACCTGGAAGCCTAGTAGTTGATGTCCACATCAATGGCACTAGGATCCCCCATACTGTGATTGATCTGGGGGTTGCCATTAACATGATAACCAAGGACACTATGCTCAAGCTCAACCTCTAGGGCTCCCTGAGAAATACCACAATAGTACTGCAGTTAGCAAACCGCTTCACCGTGACCCCTGAAGGGATTGTGGAAGATGTAATGGTCTCCATTGATTCTTGGGAATACCCTGTTGATTTCCTAGTTCTCCAGCCGAAGGCAAAGCTCATTGGGTATCATCTCATCCTAGGAAGACCCTGGTTGGCTACTGCAAATGCCTACATCAGCTGCTGAGCTGGGAACATGACAATCAAGAATGGGCATATTTCCAAGCAGTTAATCTTATACCCTCCCGCCCAACCTTTTCTAAAACATGATCTACCTCTCTGGTTAGAGGAGGAAGATGATGATGAAGTCTACTATGCACCACTATGTATAGTAGAAACTACCATGTGGGGGGGGGGCGGGGGGGAGGGGGAGGGAACTACAAACCGAGGATGATATCATTGAAAACTTAATTCAGAATCCACCCCCAGTATGTTTCCATTAGAAGAGCTAGTGAAAGAAACCCAAGACAATCCTTTAGCTGATTTCTATGTGGCTGACCCAACCTCTCTCCATGTTAAGAATATAGAGTTTGACCCAAAAAAAAACCTTGAAAATCAACTCATCCCTATCCACCTCCCAAGAGAAGGAACTGTGTAGCTTAGTGAGAAAACATTTAGATGCCTTCGCTTGGAGCTATAAGGAGATGAAGGGGGTGCACCCTTTAGTCTGTACTCATCACATTTACATTAAGGAAGATTGCAAGCCAATCAAGCAGCCCCAAAGGAGGATGAATCCAACCCTTAAAGACATTGTCAAGGAAGAACTGCAGAAGTTACTGGATGTAGGATTCATCTACCCCATCTCCGACAGTGAGTGGGTCTCTCCATTGGTGCTAGTACCAAAGAAAAATGGTAAGTGGAGGATCCATGTCGATTATCGGGAACTGAACAAGGCCACCAAAAAGGACCATTTTCCTTTGCCTTTCATAGATCAAGTGTTAGATGGTTTGGTGGGGAAAAAGTTTTTCTCCTTCCTAGATGGGTTTAGCGGGTACAATCAGATCCAAATAAGCCAGGAGGACCAAGATAAGACCACTTTCACTTGTCCTTGGGGTACCTTTGCCTATCGGGTCCTTCCTTTTGGTTTTTGCAATGCTCTCGCCACTTTCCAGACAGCAGTATTGAGTATATTCTTTGAACTGGTTCATGATGCAATGGAAATCTATATGGATGATTTTAGTCCTTATGGTTATAACTTCCAGGAAGCTTTGTCTAACCTGGGAAAAGTTTTGGACAAGTGTATTGAAATGAACCTGTCCCTCAGTCCGGAAAAATGTGAATTATTGATGCCTGAAGGGACCGTGCTAGGTCATGCAATATCTCAACATGGATTGCAGGTGGACCCCAACAAAATTGCCATCATCCAAATGGTCAAACCTCCTCAAAAGGTGAGAGATGTCCAAAGTTTCCTAGGCTTAGCAGGATATTACAGAAGATTCATTCAATATTTCAATAAGCTATCCTCTCCATTGTTTGGTCTTTTGGGAAAATATGTCTAGTTCATATGGATTGACAATTGTCAAGAAGCCCTAGACACCTTGAAAAGTAAACTGGTGACTGCCCCAATTTTGAGAGGCCCAAACTGGGCCCTGCCTTTCCACATTCACATAGATGCCTCAAATAAAGCAATAGGAGCGGCCTTGGGGCAAGTTTATGAAAAGTTACCTTATGCCATGTACTTTATAAGAAAAAATTTGTCAAAGGTAGAGTTGAATTACACGGTAACCAAGAAGGAACTCCTAGATGTAGTACATTCCTTAAATAAATTTAGACATTACATCACATGCTATCAAACCTTTGTACACACTGATCATGCTGCAATTAGGTATTTAATGAACAAACTAGATGTAAATGCTCGCATTATTAGACAGTTTCTTTTATTGCAGCAGTTTGATTTAACCATTGTTGATAAGCCTAGTAAGGAAAATGTTGTTGCTGACTTTTTGTCTAGAGTAAATGTGCCTGCATGTGAGGAAGTAATGGTGGATGATTAAATGCCAGATGAACACCTATTTTCTATCTTAGTACTCTCTCCATGGTTTGCTGATATAGCAAATTACTTAGTTTAAGCACAGTTCCCACCACACCTGTCCTCAAAAGAGAAGAGCAAGATCATGAGGAAAAGTGCCCCTTTCGCTTGGGTTGGGGGCAATCTCTTCAAACTTGGCCCAGATCAGATTTTGAGATGATGTGTCAAGGAGGAAGAATTTTTGGACATTCTCCTGGCCTATCATGATGGGCCTTGTGGAGGCTATTTTGCAGTAAAGAGGACTGCCTTCAAAATTCTGCAAGAAGGATACTATTGGCCCACTCTTCATCAATATGTGAGGAGATATATCATCCAATGTGATCAGTGCCAAAGGATGGGGAAACCTACTCCAAAGGATGAGATGCCCCTGCAACCTCAAGTGACTTTTGAGCCATTTGAGAAACGAGGCATGGACTTTGTGGGTCCTATCAACCCTCCTTCAAACCAGAAACAATATATCATTGTGTGCATCAATTATCTGACAAAATGGGCAGAGACAAAGGCAATCAAGGCAGCAACAGAAGAAAAAGTTGCTAAGTTTTTAAGAGAGAACATATTCTATAAGTTCAGGTATCCAAGAGAACTTGTTATAGATCAAGGTAGTCAGTTCACCTCCAATCTGATTGAAGACCTGCTCACACATCATAAAATCAAGCACAAAACTTCCACCCCTTGCCATCCACAAGCCAATGGACAAGTGGAAGTCACCAACAGAGCTTTAGAGGGAATTTTGACTAAGGTAGTGAGCAGCAATAGGAAATATTAGGAAGATTGATTGGTTGAGGCCACCTGGGCCTACAACACCACATGGAAGACCACCATTGGATTCACACCCTATGAACTAGTCTATGGGAAGGTTTTGCTGTCAATAGAGTTTGAATACAATACACTAAGGATGGTAGCACAGTTGGACCTAGATCTCAGCCATGCACAAAGGGAGAGGCTACTCCAGCTTAATGGATTGGATGAATAGAGATTGCAGACCCTTCTCTACACAGAAGTAATCCAGCTTCAGAGGAAGATATGGCATGACAACAGCATAAAGGAGAAACAATTCCAAGAAGGAGATTGGGCGCTACTATACGACTCAATGTATAAAGATTTCAAAGGAAAGCTGAGGACAAGATGGCTGCGACAAAGGTATAAATATTTCAAGGGAAAGTTGAGGACAAGATTTCATTTCTGATTATTTTTTCCATCTCTCTGTTTTTTTCTGAAGACTTTGCATCCTATAGGAAGCCTTGTGTGTTCTACAGGAGGTTCCTATAGAAATCACAGAGAGCTCAAAATGAAGCTAAAAAATGATTGAAGAGTTGAGAATTTTCCTAGAGAGCCTGTAGACCATCCTATAGCCATCCTCCATCCTAACCCTCCATCCCACACTTGCACCACCTCACTTCCAATTATTTCTTTCCTTCTTGCAAATAAAACAAATAAACCTATTTTTCAAAAAAACCAAGGAAATAAAAATAAAAAAATAGCACCCCTACAACTCACTTACAGCCTACCAGATACTTCTCCATTACCATCAGATTCTTCAAGAAGCCTCCTCATAGCCCCCTACATAAGCCTCAGCTAAAAATTTTAGAGGGAGAAGTAGCTACAGGAGTTCTTGTAGGACTCCTGTAGCAGCTAATCCCCTTAAAAATCAAGCTCCAATAATAGAATAGGTGCAACCACACGTATGCAGAAGATGTCTGAAGCAAGATCCAGCTAGAGCGCACTTGTACAAAGAATTTGAGCCACATATCAATAAGTCACTAGCATATGGCAGCAAGAATACAGGTATGAAGCACCAGAGTCTAAGCATGCAGCAGCAACAGAAGCTCAGCAACACTATAGCACGAACATTTCGACTTGTAGGTAAGTGTCTAAACCCATTACTCTATTGCATCTGTATAATTCAAAATTGCATAAACAAATGGAATGGTTGAAGATGAAACTTTAAAGGTGGCTAGTTAATTGACCGCCCTCGTCTAGTTTGACCACGTTCATCCAGAGATCACACTGCACGTGTGTCTAGTCAACTCACAGAAAATCCAAAAAGATAGGTAGTGGTAGATGTTGAACTCAAACACAAATGATGGGAAGTGATTGTGGGTAGAAAGAATAAAGTCTTATGATGACACTGCAGTGGGGACCAACGGCCCGAATAATGGTAATGTACCCTTTCTTCCACCTCATCTCATTGTCGGAAACCTCTCGAGTAAGCATAAGTACGCTCTCTCGAGCTTATTCACCACCTTTGTTTCCATTTTTATCATTGTGCCCACGACTATAGCAAGCTCCCTACCACCTCTAGAGCCTCAAAATCATCGCTCTTTGTCATTTTCAAAACTCCTCCACTTATCGGGTTCTACAGGAGTAGTGACAGGTCCTACATGGGCCCTTTCTACATGAGGGCTAGGGAGCAATCTTGCAGAAGAAAAAACAGGATTTTCATTCAATTTCAAGCTTGAAGAGGTAGGCTCAGTGCAAATCCACTTTGAATTTTCATATATACAAGGGGTGATGTGATTTTAAGAAAGAATTGAGCCTGAAAAAGAAGAGGACTTGCATTCAAAAGTTCTGCCTGCCTCTTAAGAAAAAAACATAGTTTTTGTCTGTTCTCTGTTTCTGAAGTATTGTCTCCTTCTCCACCTTGGTACTCACATATACGAGGAGTGATGCAATTTTAGGGAGAATTAAGCTTGGAGGAAAGAAAAAATTTATTTAAAATTTTGCTTGTTTCTTAAGAAAAACACAATTTTTTCATCTATTTCCTGGTTTTTGAAAATCGTTGTCTCCTTCTCCACCTGAGGCATTCTAAAGACTCTAAACATAATTATAGGGGCATTTATGTGGAAGGAACCTCTAAACTTAGCTAGGCTACATGAACACCCCGAGGTAGTAGCCATTTTTACTCGAGCCAATTGGATGACATTCTTTAAAAAACTTCATGGGTATGATGAAGAAGTAATGCAGGAGTTTTCCCTGTCCTTGATACCTCACTCAATAACCCATGCCATTGTTAATTTCAAGGGTCTCACCATGGAAATCACCCCAGAGTTCATTAGTAGGGTTACCAGTCTCCCACTTGGATTACCCTGAAGCAAGGAGGAAAAACCACTAGGTCAAGTTGCAAAGAAAACCTTATTCCAACCAAATGAGCATCCTGTAGAGGACAAAAATGGCATCAGGAGAACAAGCATACCTTACCCTTGGGAGGAGGTTAGTTATCAGATTATCAAATAAATCTCTTGTGAAGGAAGGTACAACATAGTTTATGGGTACCATTTCATACTTTTGCATGAGTTGAGATATGGCATGGATCTTCCTGCACCCTAAAAACTCAATAATCCCTATTTTCTCCTCCAATCCCTAATAGATTCCAGCATTAAATTGAAGGCATGAACTCCATACCAATTGGCTCACCATGGGCTAATTAAACTGTTGGTGGAAGAGGCTCTCCACACCTTCATAATACCCATATCTTGGGAAATTTTTAGAAATATGACAAGGGAAGATGATGTAAAATCCCTCACATATGACCTCAGTCCATCTAAAAGTGAGGGAGAAGAACAAAAATGGGAAGATGAGGAGGAAACCAAAAAAGAGGAAGAGAAAACACAACAGAGAAAGAGGAACCTAAAACAGGGATGGAAGAAACCGAAACGGAGAAAGAAAAACATGAAACAGAGGAGGAAGGGACCAAAGCAAAGAAGAAGAAGGAACCTAGAACAAAAGAGAAAAAGACTAAAACAGAAAGGAAAAATACTAAATCCGAGAAGAACAAGGCTAAAGTAGAGAGGGCAGAAACTAAACAAGATGAGAAGGAAATTAAAATAGGGATAAAAGAAACAAAACCAGCAGAGGCAGAAAATACAAAAGAAAAAGAAACAGAAGTGTCTCCTGAAACACTAGAAAGGGAGGCAACAGTTGTTCTGGCTGCAATTAGCACCCCACTCAAGCCCAACCAAAGAGAAAAAGGAAACCATCCATGTATTTTAAGGCTAAAAAAAGCACCAGGATAAAAATAAGTAAGCCACAACCACCTTCAAAAGAGCCTATCACCATTGAATATTCTCCTACTGCCAAAAAGGAGGAATCTCCATCCAAAACCCCCATCACCTATGAAAGAGGAATCCCTAGATCTTCCACTTTGAAGGAAAGGATAAAACTACATGACTCTAAAATTGTCCTACAGGAGGCACAAACCACTCTAGTGTTGGAAATAATACTGAGAGGGGGGGTGAATCAGTATTATCTACTTCTTTTAATAAATCTTCCTTATTTGTTCTTTGAATTAGTTTTGCATGTCAGCACCATAAAATAATGAGCATGAACAAAGAAAATAGATAATCACACCAAAGAACACAAGATGTAAGGTGGAAACCCAGTGTGGGTGAAAACCACCTGCTGCAATATGTCTCTATCTTCTTTCAAATTAGAAACTCCTTTTACAATGGTTTTGTACTGGTGCAGTCC
>APFE030662459.1:0-11104 GCA_000404065.3 Pinus taeda
GACCTCAACAATGCTAACAACCAGTTCTGGAGGGATCTGGAAGGCTGGTTGTTAGAACAAATTCGCCCAAACAGGATCAGCGCGGAAAACTCGTGAACTGCCGCGCTGACATCGCAAACCCATGTAGAAGAGGTCTGGTCAGCGCGAAAAGGACAAACGGAGGGTGCGCTGTTCGTAAAAATGGGACCAGCGCGGAAAAGACGTGTTCTTCCGCGCTGGCAGCGCATCAGATACACTGGCCTCCGCCTGTCAGCGAGGTTATTTGATTAACAGACGCGATGATTCATTTAACTTAGGCAAAGAGGGTTTTTTTAGCCATTTTGAGGAGCATGAGCATAGGTGAATGTGGTTTCCCAACACAGTAGGGAGACTGACATGATGGCAGTGACATTTTACTGTGTAACAGATTCAAACATGGCTACTAGTCAAATGCCATCCCTAACTGGTCTTTTTGCACAAGGAATGTCTCATCAACCTCTAGTTTGTCCACCTGATGATCGCGAGTGATTCAGTGAATGTGACTAAACCCAAGGGACACGACCCCTGGCCTACTTCAGCAGGAAAACCCCAGGTAAAAGATAGGTTTCCACGTAGGATATATGACTAGTCTGACACACCAATGCATTTAGGAAAATGGGGTCAGTTTGGAATAAGATTCCCTCGTCAAAGGTTATGTGATTGGAAGCTCCCACCATTCACCTTTGTCTATTTCGATGGACAAAACCAAGGAAGTGTTTTGGCTGCTATGCAGATGAAACAATCTTGCTTTAGTGCAAGAACTTTCGTATGGTAACATGGAAACCCTACTTATCTTTATACTTGGGGGTATGCAAACCTTTTTTACGCAAGTGAAAAGCGACCAGTGTAACTCTAACCCCGTAGTTTTTACTAACTTCAATTGCTTAAGTTAGGTGATTGGTTTGATCAACTATTCACCTTTGCAAGGGCCGATGGCACCGACAAAGTAAAGGAAATGTTTCTCGTCGAGAAACTATCCTACCTAATTGGAGTAGTTCTTTAACCCTTAGGATAGTAGTTGGTCGCTCCTAGCTTGCATACAAAAGGCTCGAAGCAAAGTTTCACATGGGGCAAGCTCCTAAAAATGAACCTACTAATGAGAGACATCCTTATTATATGACTAGCATGAGCAAGTTTACGCAAAGTTTAAGCTTGTTAAAAAATAAACCTAGCAATGAGCATATGTTCCCCCAGAGTTTAAGCTCATTAGAAAATGAACCCATCTTTGGGTAAATAACCTTTGTGATCGCATTGCTATCAGCTTTTGAGCCTTGGTCGTGTTCTTACCATCATCTCCACTTTTTAGCCGATCATACACCTCCACTTGATTGTTTACCCTTTGAGGTACAACTGCGATGAGTGATTATGTTAGCCACCTTCTTTACACTACCGTGATTGAAAAAGTTTCAAACCTTACTTGGAACCAGCTACTACCCGAAAACATCACTCGTTCCTCAAAAACGAGTCTTTTTTAAGCTCTTTTTAGACTCGTAAAATATAAAAAGATTTCCAAGCAATTGGCCTCTCCAGCTCGTTAAAGTGATTGGAAGTGCCATCCCTCCTTTATATTTTAATCTTTTTGGACCTGAGGGATCATTACAAAAAAAGATCGAGCGCTTGTCTTTTTCGGCTTGTTAAAGTGATAGGAAAAGTCATGTCTTTTGTATTATTTTATACTTTTTCAGACTTAAGGGATTATACTACGAAAAAGGATTATAGGAGTTTCCTTTTCGTCTCTTTTCAGAGTCTCTAAAACTAAAAAGGACCGAGTTATCTTTGCCATTAAACTCGTTAAAACAATAGCAACAAACTTGTCCGTACGAATAAGAGCAAGTTTCACTATCACTAGGCTTGCTAAAACATAGCGACAGGTTTGCTCGAAGGGCAAATTATAGAACAAGCATATGTTATCCTCCTCAAGCTTGACAAAAATAAAGAGGTACTGGTCAAAAATGACTGGGAAAAAATTGGGAAGAAAACTTGAAGAACTTTATTGGTAGCAGGTCGCTCTTAAATGTGACACTTTCACTCCATCACCATGATTGAGTCGGGTTGGGTTATTCCGTTCACTGCTCATATCACCATTGGTCCTTCGTACCATCCATTTTTGTGGTAAACGCTACCAATCCATTTCATTGTTGCCGATATGTTCAAGAGAAGTCGCTCAGAGAATTCACCAACCTAGCTAACGCCTCATCCGCTGCAATACCTTCACACTCCATTTTTCATGACTGCCACCCTGAACCTTGTATCATCAGATTGTTTTCACCTCCACAAAATCATTTGCTCTGTTTTGTATCGTAGATGTGGGATTCATTAAGGCCCTCCTACGATGGGTCACCTCTTATCGACATCAGCTCATTATCCAAGAATTTGATCTAGGAACAACCCTTTTAGTACTTTGAAGCTTGCATTCCTCAATGGCAAGTTTCTCACTTCCGGCGATAGGTTTACATCAATGGCCTTCGACCGAAAGATTTTGCGTGGTGTTCGACATCGACTCATGTATTCACACCATGTGAATTGTACTGCAGTACCTTGAGGGTCATTATCATTATCGATGATTCCTCTCATGCCTGTTAACAGCTTACATCATTGGTTGGTAATTAGGTGATGCCTTTCCATGTTCGACATCTGAACATCTTTTCACATGGATCGACTTTTACTTCGGGTGAAGATAAAACGAGTTTGAAGACCTCGGATCTAGTTTCATTCATCCAGGCTACGATATATCGAGGAAAATAAAGACATCAAGCGTACTCCATAGCTGCACAGATAATCATCCTAAGGGATGATGGCTCTACCAGAATCAGCAGTCTTCCACACAAACGATTGTCTGTCCTATGTACATGAAAATGAATTTATAAAGTTCAGCATGGGAATGCCCGCCTAAGCTAGATCATGAAAATATTATGAAGATAATGTATTGTATTTTATCTTATTACAGGTCACCTTCCAGTTCGAAAAACCTTGGATCCTCGTGATAAAGAATTTCACCTGACATCAGAAGATTTACAACCTCATGCTTTAGGGGGAAACTGTTATAGACATATTTGGCCACTGTGAACCCAATCACATATGTCCATAAACCAAGGGCTTCTAAACCCATAAAAGTGTTGTTTCATACCCTAAAGGAACAAGCTCAATTGATTACATCATTTCCCAAAAGTTCCCCCTAAAAACCTACTCTAAACTAGTCAAAATTGGACCATCTCACATGCTTGATGGTCAGGGTGCGATGCATCTCACCTATTGCACGCGGGGGATGAAATGCATACTTAAAATCCCTTCTGTAGGGTGCGATAGATGGGAGAAGACAAATGGCAGTGGCAATTTGCTAGGTGGAAACCCAAAAAATCTTCTAGAAACTGCTCATTTGACACTTGCCTCTCTGAATTCACCCACGGATGAGTAAGAGATCATGAAATCTCCAATTCGAACCAATAACTATCAAAGAAATGACACTAGCCAATATCCCAGAAGCTGACTCATCCACCCGCAAATATCTATATATGGATCCCGCATCCTAGAGATCCAAAGGTTGGAATTTTGTGTTTTGTAAGGAAGTGTTGTTGGTTTCTCTGTGAAGCATTGTATTGTTGGGTGATCTAATCTTTTCATGAGGTGAAGAGGGCTTTCATGCTAGGAGAATGGTGTTGGATTAGACAGCTGGGTTGCAATCCTCTCTTCTACTACTTCTATCAATAAAGATATTTGAGTTTTCCTCCATATGCTTGTATATCTTTGAATCTTGTGTTTGTTTATGCATGTGAATGGTTACTGTACATTTGATCCTATATTGTTTATGGTTATAGATCTCTATGCTTTGATGGTATTCTGCTGCTTTGACTTTACAGGTGTTCTTTGAAGCGGGACAAATGAGAAAAGAGTGGTGAAAGCTCTATTAAAGGAGAAGGAAACAAGCAAGGAGCCAAGCGAAAGACTGAGGTTGGTACTCTCTGCTTCTCTCTCATCTATCTCTCATAAAGGAAAACACAAGTTGCTTTGGTTTGTTTGTTTCTAAGATAGCTACCCGTCTTAGTGGGACTAGCAGCTCTGAATGGACACTAGTTTTCCCATAAACAACAGGTCCTATAATAACTCCACATATCCAAGATCTCCTTCATACTAAATTGTGTTTATCTGCTCTATGATTACTACAAAAATGATCTTCATAACAACCCAAAGATATCTCTTGATGCTAATCAAAACACACCTTATGAATATTGATACATACCTTAGTTCATTAGTGAATGAGGCCACAAAGAATTGTCAATAAACCATCTGATACTGCTTTTGATTTTGCTTGGGCTTGATCCCTCCTGGCTCTGATACCATGTTAAATTTAGGATTGACATGTTATTTTCTTAAGTCAATCACTTCATTAGCCCATTATTAATTCCATTATTCCATTACAAATCATATTAACCATTAACTGGAAGAACATCCAATATAAATGCAAAAGACAAGCCAAGACAAGAGAAAACAAGCACTAGCTCAAGCCAAGGAAAAAAACCCAAAACGGGGAAAACCCTTGAACAATTATTCTTATTATCAAAATCAGATGATCAGTAGAGAGAGAGAGAGAGAGAGAGAGAGAGAGAAAGAGAGCGAGTATAGTCAAAGTCAAAATTGAATTTCCATGAATGATGATTCGAATCACTGTCCAAAAGATAAGGAGGCAACACAATCAAGTATCTAATTTGGCCTTCAAGTAGCAGCAGACAAATCCTAATCATAGATCAGGAGTAACTTAAGCAACGATAAAATGATATCCTAAAGGAACATGGTTTTCTAATATCTTCAATTTAGGGTTTGAGTCTTCAATCCTATAGTAGCATTAGATTGCCCACAGGAAAGTCTTACAACTTTTGAATTTAATGCGACCTACCCTCCTTGATTATGACTAAGATGGAGGATACAAAATAGCCCATTCGGCCCTTCCACAAGTTCCTTCAACATGGTGTAGTAGAAAATTTTCCTATGGCCCAAACAGAGACATATATGATACAAATAAAAACACAAAAATCCTTGTTACTTCTTCTTTGAATTACGGCTCAAGATAGTAAGGCATTCGAATTCTTAAACTGCCTCCAAACAACCCTCTAAGTCTCCTTGCTGGCTATGGAAAATATCAAACAACTACGGTCCTCTCTCCCACAAAAAGTTGTACTCAAACAGAGAAAAACCTTTCATAAACTTGACTCTTTTCCCTTGAATGCTCTAGCCTCATATTTGCACTTTATTTCAAAAGAATTATGCTCCTTTTTGTTGTATCAAATGAGGTTGGAAGCACCTATGTATATAGGAATTAGAGAGGATCAAGCGACATGTTGTTTGGACTTTAAGGATGTGAAGTCGACCTTGACCATTTTGCATACGAGAGTGCATAAAATCAAAAACACATTTCTCCTTAACCAAATTTGATGATCTTCAGGTCAATCTTGGTCCTCTCGAAAAGAAGAATTCAATGCCCCAGTTATCTTTCTCAAAGATTTTGGCAAAAGTGGAATTTGACCCTAGTTGCCAATTTTAACAAGTAACTACAAATAAATATACAGTTTTAGAGTTTTACTCATACATGAGTGCTAAGAAAAACATAAATAATGATGGAAAATAACTATTGATAAGCATATTTATTAACATCTTATTCCTATCTATTTTTTTTGCAAATGCTTACTTAAACTATGGTGGGAAGCAAATGATGGTAGATATGTTATTTAGTTAATTATGAGCTATTTTTAAGGATTTTAATTTTTGATGGTTTTGTTGCAAAGATTAGGATTGAAAATCACTACACAAATATCTAAAAATCACTAATGAATATTGCAACCATATCCATGAATTATGGATATATGTGTGTATATGTATAAATAGAACACAGATTGAAAATAACTTCACAAATGTCTAAAAATCATGAATGAATATTCAACCATATCCATGAATTATGGATATATGTGTGTATATGTATAAATAGAACAATATTGTTAACAATTAGCAACCTAGACCCATCTTAACTCTAGATCTAGATCTACCAACACCCAGGTGGATCAAATCTAGGTTTCTTTAGTTCTTTAAAAAAAATTCAATTAACACATTATATATCATTAACCTTTATGTGTGTATGATGTCTAATTTGGGTAGTTAGCAACTATGGTGTTAATGTCTTTGTTTGGATAATTTTTAAGTGAGGCTAAATTAGGTGGTTGTGTCTTACTATGTTTTGTAGATAATTTTAGTCAATAATGATGAAAGGTTAACTCTCTATCAAGTGATATTATATCTAATTACAAATTTCCTAAATTGTTAATAGCAATTAAATGTTGTTAATTTCTCCTTAAATTATAATTAAAATAAAAACATATTACTTGGTTCCATCTCTATATCAAATGATATTCTATCTACTTACAAGTTTCATAAACTAGTTAATAATGATGATGAGGATGATTAACATCCACTAAGACCAATGGGGTTTATTGGACCTTAAGAAAAAAAAAAAAATTGAGACTTCTTAATATTTTATTTCCGCAATCAAATAGAAGGGAAAGATGCATTTCTAGATCACTATAGTTATCCTAATTGAACAAGTCAAGAAGGTTGGTAATGTGGCAGATGTTTTGAAAATTAGAATGGATGTGAGTAAGAGCCAAAAAATCCAAGAGAAAGTGCTTTTTATCTTCAATTGTCTTAGTTAGAAAAGTTTGCATATTATTTCATTCCAAGGTGTTTTTGGAATGGACCAGCTCGATGTCTCACTTCGAAGCTCATGGGAGTTGGCTCTTATCTTTGCAATGTCCATTCTATTCTTAGCACTAGTGAAGGCAAAGAGATAATTATGTCTCACTTCCAAGCTCATGGGAGTTGGCTCTTATCTTTGCAATGTTCATTCTGTTCTCAACACTAGTGGAGGGAGAGATAATTTTGTTTAGCCAGAATGGGGTTGATCACCTCCTTATAATATCTTCCCTTCATTTTCTCATCTTCAAATAATAAATAAAATAAAACATATTACCTAGAAAAAAATAGAATTTTCATTCATATAATAAAAACTTTATATATTTTTTCATTTTTATATGTGCGTTAAAATTGAGATAATTAATACGTAAATGACCAATAATTTTAAATAAATTTTTATTTTAATTATAAATAAAATGATAGGTTTTTATTATAGATAAAGCTTTTTTCCAAAATTTTAAATAATATTATTGAAATTCCACATAATATATTATTCTAATATAAATTAAGTTAAGAAATGATTTTTTTTAATATATTTAATTTAAGTTATTAATATATATATGATATGTGTCTTTTTAATTCATCTCGAAGAGTAATGATTTTTCTAATAAATTATTATAAATTAAGAATTTGATGTATGGATAGATAAGACTTTCTATAATATAATTATCTATAGAATATAATAATTTTAAGAATTTTTGTTATTAAGAATTGTAAGAATTTTTTGTATTAGTGTATGTTTTAGTAAAGGCTATTTGCGAAAATGTAGAATATTTTTATTTTCAGTAAATTTAAAAATAATTTTCTAAAATACTATTTTTAATTTTCGATTAGTTGAGGGAGCTCTCATGACTTTTTATTTTCGGTAATTGTTAGAGCCTAAGAATTCTAGTTTTTTAAGTAGTCATTCCATTGGTGAGTGCTCAAATAATTTTCTAATTTTCGATTAGTTGAGCCAGCTCCCATGGGACATAATCCCCTGGTGGAGGACCTTTTATTTTAGCGTAGTCTAAGACGAGGAACTGCCCAGAAAGATACGGAAATTCTGATTATATTTAGAGAAAATCGGTCAATGATTTTTGTAAATCCAAGTTACAATTGTTAAACTTCAAAATTTTAGGTGTCTTAGAACTTTTTGATGTTGCTTAATCCATTTCTACCATCAAAGCCATGATTCAAACACTACCTCTACAAGATTTTTTGAAATTTTTTTACTCGGATTCCGGCCACTTTTGGCCCGGGCAATTCCTCGGCCTCATTAAATAACTCCTTTTATTTTAGATAATTGTTAGAATGTAATAATTCTAGTTTTCTAAATAGTCATTCAGTTAGTAAGTGCTCTGACATTATTACAGGTGACACGGCTGTCCCCATTGTTATAGGTAACACTGCTACTACTGTGCCCAATGTTACAAGTCCATTATGTTGATAAGAAACCAAACAAGTCTATTGCAATTCGATTGCAATCTATTTGAAAAAAATATTTCATTATATCCAGCTCAGTTATAGTGTGGGGGCGCAGAGCTTGTTAGAGTGTGGAGGAGTTGATAGAGTGTGGAGAAGTTGATTATGTAAGAGTGAATATAAATGTATTTTCTCTGCACTTACGAATAAGCAACTTCTTCACTCTCAAACGAAGTCCTGGTCTCCAGAATTCATGAGAGAGTGGCAGGTGTGCGTGCATAGCTTATCCATCCAACAATAGTTTTGCCTCTCTGCCCTAGTACGTTTACCACGTAGCTCATTGTAAGCATCCACTGATGTCAAAATACAAAGAAATCCACAACAATGTGTCTATCAACGAAATAGCAAACAGATATAAAATTGCGCAGTATTAACACAGTAAATTAAACATAGAATGAAATGTACCAGAATGATACCCTATATCGTGTCAATTTTATACCATATTATGTGTTTGGTAAAGTTCTTCAGCTTATCACTAATGTTTTATATCCATGATCAAATGCTTCAAGAATCCAAGATCGTCGATTTAGATAAGAAGCTTCTCATATCTTTGAGAAATTTCTCGTTTTTCCTTTTTGCTCTCTGTAGCATAATTTACATCTCAAGCGCCCCCAGCATAGCAAAGCAAAGAGTCCATCCAAAACAATTTGGATTCTAATGTGAAAAATAAATAGTATTATACTAATATCTACATACGATCGATATAAAGTTCACATACACAATACTATGTCGCGGCAACCTTAATTTATTTTAAGGCTGAAGTAGATCTACCTTGTTACCCATTCTTCCGCATACACTGGGTTCTTCACTCCCGCTCTCTGCACTCCCGCACAATGGTGGTGATAACAGCTAAATATGTGTTGTGTGTTCGGTCATTGCATATGTAGACTCTTCAAACCGTTGATAATATATCCTCAATTAAGTGCAAACTTTAAGCTTTTGCGCCCAAAGTAACGAATAATCACTAACTGATAACTATAATTTTAGATCTTTTAATTCAATTAGTTAGATTAGAAATTTATTTGTGGGTTTTAACTGAAAATAAGGGAGAAATTTATTATTAAAATTGAAGATAATTTATATTACTTTTTATTAAAACTGAAACTAATAGAAAACTTGAGTAGACTTAATGGTTAAGAGCATGTGTTTCCTCTTGAGAGGTCACAAGTTCAAAACCAGAGAGAGGTAAAGTATGTATGCCTTTGTAGATTTAGCTTTGAATGACCTGTATACCACCCCTTATCCCACAAACACTAGGTCTCATACACAAAATAATAATAATATTTTATTTCCAACTTCTAAGTAAGCAAGCTCACTATGCCCCCTTATCCCACAAACACTAGGTCTCATACACAAAATAATAATAATATTTTATTTCCAACTTCTAAGTAAGCAAGCTCACTATGCCCCCTTATCCCACAAACACTCGGTCTCATACATCAAATAATAATAATATTTTATTGCCAACTTCTAAGTAAGCAAGCTCACTATGCGGATGAAGAAAGATGGAGTATGCTATGGTGAAGTACTATTGGCTAGAGGATTAGTTGCTCTTATACATGGAATACAAATCCTCACATAGATGGAGTATACTATAGTGAAGTACTATTGGCTAGAGGATTAGTTACTCTTGCACATGGAATACAAATCCTCAAATTTAAGTTGAACGTGAATGGCATGTATACCACCCACTGTTGTTGTGTAGTAGAATAGGTCCCTTATCCGACAATAATATTTTATTTCCAACTTCTAAGTAAGCAAGCTCACTATGCAGATGAAGAAAGATGAAGTATACTATGGTGAAGTACTATTGGCTAGAGGATTAGTTTCTCTTGTACATGGAATATAAATCCTCATATTGATGGAGTATACCATGGTGAAGTACTATTGGCTAGATGATTAGTTGCTCTTGTACATGGAATACAAATCCTCATATTTAAGTTGAACGTGAATGGTGTGTATCCCACCCAATGTTGTTGAATGGAGTCTACTATGGTGAAGTACTATTGGCTAGAGGATTAGTTGCTTTTGTACATGGAATATAAATCCTCATATAGATGGAATATACTATGGTGAAGTACTATTAGCTAGAGGATTAGTTGCTCTTGTACATGGAATACAAATCCTTATATTTAAGTTGAATGTGAATGGCATGTATACCACCCAATATTGTTGTGTAGCAAAATAGATCCCTTATCCTACAAACACGATGTTTCATTAACCAAATAATAATAATAATATTTTATTCCCAACTTCTAAATAAACAAGCACATTATGCAGACTAGGAAAGATGGAATATACTATGGTGAAGTACTCTTGGCTAGAAGATTAGTTGCCGTGGTACATGGAATACAAATCCTCAGTGAACATGAATGGCCTGTATACCCCCAGTGCTGTTGCTGTTGTGTAGTAGAATGGACAAAGGTCGCCCACAAATTTGATGCCACATTATGACTTTCTATGGACGTTATTCTAATTTAGTTTACTGATCATTCAGACTATAAAAGTCAAGGGCGGCTAATGTGGAAAGAGGTATATGTATTATGCAAGTCGCAAAGACAATTATTTTTTCAAGTTGTCAAACACTATGGCTCCACCATCAAAGTCCCTATTTCAGGACCTACAAAATCAAATTATGTGTTTCATTATATATTGTATACCCCCTTATTGTCTTTCAAATAATGTGTTTCATTATATCCCCTTATCGATTTTTAAAATTACATAGTCGATTACATAGTTGTGTTATACAAGAAGAAGCTAAGTGCAGTAGAGTGTGGTAGATGTGATCCAACTATTGAATTCGTTCTTACATTGAAAACGACGGAACATTGCATCTCGTCGAGAGGAAAATCAATAAATTCATATAAAAAGAGAAAGCATTGCCTCA
>APFE030662470.1:10154-27173 GCA_000404065.3 Pinus taeda
CCATGTTGCCCCCGGATTCCCCAAAAAACGTCGTTTAGGGCCTCAAAATGGCTCCGGAAGTTCAGGACCCGAAAAACTGCTAAAAATAGTAAGTTGTGCTACAATTAAGGAAACTAAAAATGCTGAGAGAGATAATTGTGGGGGTCCAAATGGGATAGGTGGGTGGCCACCAACATCCACCTGGACAAAAAATGTAGTGGTTAAGGACTTCGAAGAAATCAAGCAGGCAGCTCACTCTCACTTCAAAGATCTCTACTACGCCCCTGATGAACCACCTTTGGATCCCCATGTCTATCCGATGAATTTGATCCATCAATGTGTCCAAGATCCTAACAATGTTATGCTGACTGCTCCGATCAGCATGAATGAGCTTAGAAATGCATTGGATAGTATGGAACCGGACAAAGCTCCGGGACCGGATGGGTTCCCTGTTAAATTCTATCTTTCCTGTTGGGCCATAATCAAAAATGACCTTCTGAGAATGGTAAGGAAATCTCAAACTTGTGCAAATATCGGAGGCGGCATCAATTCAGCGTTTCTGGCGTTGATTCCAAAAGAGAAAGGAGCAGCTGATTTCAGCAGATTCAGGCCAATTTCGTTGTGTAACTCCAGTTACAAGCTAATAACCAAAATTATAGCCGATCGCCTCAAGAAAATCTTACCTGCCATTATCCCTGAAAATCAAGGTGGATTCATCAAAGGGAGAAAGATTCTTGACAATATAGTGCTCGTGCAAGAAGCTGTTCATTCAAGCTATCACCGAAAGGAGAAAGGTATGGTGATTAAGCTTGACTTGGCAAATGCATTTGACAGGGTAAAGCATGAATTCCTGTTTATGGTTATGAAGAAAATGGGCTTCTCTTCAGCCATCATTAACTGGATAAAAGCCTGCATTGCCTCTCCTTGGATTGTGCCTTTGGTAAATGGGCATCCTTCAGATTTCTTCCAAGCCTCTAGGGGCCTCAGACAAGGTTGCCCTTTGTCCCCGCTTCTCTATGTGATTCAAGCCTCAGTTCTTAGCTTTCAACTGGACCATAACCAACAGACTCAAATCCTTCCTAGACTCCGCATGGTTCACCAGGTCAAAGACATAAATCATGCCCAATTTGCTGATGATACGCTATTCTTGGGTGGGGCAAGCATAAACTCTGCTAAATCCTTCAAGAAGGAGTTGGACAGCTACAGAGAAGTCTCGGGCAGCAAGATCAACTTTATAAAAAGCACAGTCTATAGCTGGAACTGCTCGGTCAAGGAATTATCAGATATTGCAAGGATTCTCCATATGGAAGGGTCCTGCGCCTGGGACTCCTTCAAATACCTGGGGATCCCAATCTTCAGGACCATTCCTAAAGTTGCCCATTGGTTGCCCTTGCTGGACAAGATTAAAAACAGAATTTATGCCTGGGGATCTTCATGGCCGAATAATGCGGGGAAGATCATTTTGATGAAAGTGGTCCTCTCAAGTCTTCTGTTATATCAGCACTCCATCCTCCTGGCCCCTAAAACCTTCATCAACAAAATGGAAGTTCTTCTCAGGCGCTTCCTATGGGAAGGGGGAAAAAACAACGAAAGAAGTTTGCACCTTGTTAAATGGGATACTATTAAAAAGCCATTTATGGAAGGAGGATTACAAATCCGCGATCTGGCTGCTCAAAATCTGGCTTTGGGAGCCAAGCTGCTATGGGACATTGTCTCTGGAAAATTAGGTTGGAGTAAGAAGGTCCTGTGGAGAAAATATTTTCATGGGAAGCGCCTTAGATGTCTGGACCAACCTCCTTGATCCTCCAAAGGTTCTCCTGTTTTTAAACTCTACATCAAAGCTTTGGAACATTTTAGTCATAAGCTGTATTGGATTCCAGGTAATGGGCAAAAAATAAGAATCTTGGATGATCCTATTCTAGGTGATCAACCGTTGAGTCGGGTGGAAGAACTCACCAATATCAAAGACTATCTCCAAGCTCGTAATCTGATCACTCTCTGGGACATCTCCTCTTGGACGGAGGATGGTCTCTGGGACAGCTGGCAACTGGGGGAGGTCCCTTAGTGGCTAGAGGGTGAAGCCTCAGTTCTTTTGGATAATCTTAAAGGGAAAGCTCCTTTAAAAGCTTCAGTAAAAGACAAACGAGGGTGGGGATCTGTCACAGGTTCGTATTCTGCTTCCGAAGGCTACAAAAGTATTATGACCATCCCGAATGTTCCCCCAAATCCGGCTCAATGGAAATTTATTTGGGATTCCCCCTCTCTTCCCAAAATTGATTTCTTCTGCTGGATGTTAGCCCACAACAGTATTCTCACTCGTGATAATCTCCACAGGCGTGGAATGGAAGGACCATCATGGTGCAATCTTTGCAAGTCAGAGGAAGAAACAGCTAATCATTTGTTCTTATCTTGCCCTTTTGCATCAGATGTCTGGAAGGGGGTCCTTATGCTAAATTCTGATAATTTCGAGCTCCCCAGGAACATCCCAAACCTTTTCCAAACTTGGAGCAAATTATCTCCTTTTGGTCTTTCCAAAAATCTCCTTCTCAAAAATTGTTGGCTGTGGATCCCCAAGTTCGTATGCTGGAAAGGAATAATAGACTATTCAGAAATGAAATCTGCAATCTGACCAAAGTCATCATCAAAGTTAAAGCTCTATTGGGAGAAACTCTGGATGCCAACTCTGCCAAAAAGACTGGAAAAGCTCTGAACAAAGAAGAGGAACTCTGGTTGAATGGTTTGGTCCCAAACCATAAAGACTATGCTACCATCGCTACTAGCGTCCACTCCAATTGGGAAATAAGGCTGGAGGAGCAAGAGTTCATTAAATGGAGGTCGGCTCTGAATGAACATTGCCTTTTTTTTTACGGGGCCTCCAAAGGAAAACCTGGTTTCGTAGGAGGTGGCGGAGTTCTATTGAGTCCGGATGGCTCTGAGGTGATACAGTTTGCTTGGGGTCTAGGCAAGGAATCCAACAATAGAGAGGAGGCTCTTGCTTTGTGGCAGGGGCTCTCTCAAGCGATCAAAGGAAACTTCCTATCCATTTCAGTCTTCTGGGACTCCAGGATTATTATCCAGGCACTCAAATCCAAAAAGAATCCTTCTCAGCTCCACTTATCAACCATCCTCAGGAAAATTAGACTTATATTGCCCAAATTCCACAAGATATCTTTCTATCACATTCCCAGGAAATTAAACTCCCAGGCAGATATGGAAGCCAATCAAGGCGTTTTGCGAAGCAAAAGTTCGCTGTCTGTTAACCAGGTCGATTCCATCTGCAACATCCCCTAAGCAGTGCGTTCCCTGGACCTTTTGCTGCTGACTTCACGCCCTGAGTTTGTTCTCTGCTGTAAGCGCAACCAAAGGATTAAAAAGAAGGGCTCATTTCGTGGTGTTCTAGGAAATCTAATGATGAACCCGTTCGCTGTTCTGGAGGGATCTATCGCCTCTGGCTCCATTCAGCTCCCAGCGTACTACTACAGGTTTGTAGATAATCTCAGCGTTGTTGTATTCGATGCCTTCTGCTGATCATGGAGTTTAGTTTCCAGCAGTGGGGTATTATCAATCTTCACTTAATTGTATTATGTATCAGGAGGAAAATCAGGCTCTCCGCTATCTACCAGAAAAACTCTGTAATTTAACCGTTTCTGTCTAAAAAAAAAAGTGTTGAACTGTTTCGTTTCCTAAATGGTAAACAAGCTAGTTGGCTAGGGCCCAACCAACCCAGCTCGTTTACCCTTGTGCTTTCACCATTTAAAAATTTTGTGTGAACATTTATTCATTTGTAGTTATGTGGCTTGGATTTCTGTTATGTTTATTTCATAATCTCTGAGTTAAATTCATTTCATAGTCAAGCATGAATGGATCCGTAGTTTGGAAGTTTAATTAAGTTTATTTATTCTTGCTATTTCATTCCCGCAATTACTTTCTTGCAATTTCCTTCCTGCAATTTTTGTCTTATTTTGCATCCACTTGGGTCATGCAAGAAGATTCTTCCTATACCAGTGCATGTAGTTTCCTACACTGTTTTATTTATTTACTTCACAACAAGTGTTACATTCCTTTTCGTGCTTATAATTTCATTTATTCCTACAAGCAAATCTATTGTCAATTCAAGTAATCACTCTCAATGTTAAGAGTTATACTTCTGAAGGATCTAAGAATGTTTACATGAATTAAGAAAGGACATTATTGCAAACACCATACTCTATACTTGCAGTTTATGACTTAAGAAAAAGGAACAGAAACATTATAAGTGAATTTCTGAAAGTTACTTGATGCATGCAAATTACTTTGTCTATTGCTTGATTATTCTGAATTTTTTTTTCTTTATGAAGTTTAATTTCATTGCAAAGTTCAGTTAATTAAAGCATTCTTTTTCACGTGTAATTTATCTCATAATCTAGCTTGCAATTGCAATTCTTTTCAACATGTCTTTTAATTCTTTCGAAAGTAAATTGGAAACTTTGGTGAAGGAAGCTCTGTCTTGATGCAAGAGCTGGTCTCTTGTCACAGGAACAGAGTTCTCTAAGCCTTGAGGCTTAGAGCACCTCCATAAAGACATAAGTCTTCATTAAAGAAGGTAAAATATACTTTTTCACATAAGTACTGTACCTGCACTAGTGCAAGCAGAGTAGTACAAGAATAGTCTGCTTGGTGTAGAAGGAAGATCAATTGGAAAATAGATCTTTGCAAGGGCCCAATTGTCAAACTGTTAGCCATTCATATTGAAGATAAACATAGTATTACATTTCAGCATTCAAGATTTCTTCCAATTGTGTGAAAGTTCCTTTACTTGATTTCCTCGCAAATTATTCTTTTACATTCTAGCACTAGAATTTATTTGGTGTTGATTGTCTTTAAGATTGTTTTCTGTCTGATTCTGCAACATTTCATTTAAGAAGTCAGCTTAGGAATAGGAAAATTTTATACCTCTTATGGCATTTCCTGTGCTTCGTCTCTAATTTTACGAAACCCCTAGGTTGACAATTAAGTGTTGAGGTGTTTTCTTAAGTGCAATTCCTACACCCAACTATGCATGGCAAGAAATATGCCAGTTAAAACCAAAGAAAACTTGAGGGATGACATGCAACATACCCGAGGAACTAGTGGCAAGGATTACACAATTTTCACTGGGCGGTTGGGAGACTAACTGTCGAAACTGCGCAAAAGGTAGCCTGTACTGTTGGGAGATTGGTTGACTGCTAGAATTGGGCAATCAACAATCAGACTGGCCTACTGTGAGCCGAGATTGCACAATGTACAATTTCAGCTGGCAAGTGATGCAGGTCCAGGGACTACACTACTCAATTTTCTGGGCCAACTGTCACTGCCTCTCATAATTGCGCAAGGCAAGACTGGAGGGAATCTACTAGCCATATTTGTGCATTTTCTAGGAGCAAGGCAGAGCCTTCCCTCTCAGAATTGTGCAAATTTGTCTAGGTAAGGCAAAGTCCGGGCCAATGTTATCCAAACCCGCCGACAGGAACTGAAAGAAAATGAAGATGTGAATGTATGGCAATACTGAGTGTAAGCAAAGGTGAATGATTTTACATGCAAATAGGAAATGCAAGATTCAAAAAATGAACAATATGCATGTGCGTGAAACGAGTCACTAAATCAATGACCGTTCATGCAAAATAATGTCATGCATGTGACATAAGTGAGATGCTAACGAAAATTCAAACAATGCTTGGATAAGCTAACATGCATGCAAACAACAACAAGCCTTCACAAAAATCAAGCAGACAACACTCAGACAAGCCAAAACATGAAAATTGACAGAAATGCTGCAAAAGACAAGTAACGCGTACTTACCCAAAAATAGTTGAGCTAGATGTGTTGAAGACTCTTGGATGTACTATGTAAATGTTGTATAAATGGTACTGGTGTATATGTGGTATTATGTGGATGTCATGCATGTTGTGTTGCAGACATGCGATAATATATACGTGCATTATGTAGTTGTGGTATCGTGACATGTGTATTCATTAGGTTGTACTCTGTGTAGGTACATATTTTGTGTTGTGTTGTGTGTCACGTGTAGGTACATGTATTGTGTGGTGTTGTACATTGTATACAGATGCATGTGTTGTGTTGTACATTGGGTGTAGGTGTATGTTTGGTATGTTGAGTGTAGGTGCATGCATTGCATGGTGTTGTATGTTATGTGTGGTTGTATGTGTGTGATGCACACTATGTGTATGTGCACATTGTTAAGGAGAAGGCATTGGTTTTTGTCAGGTGTGGCAACTGATCTGGAGTGCATAAAAAATAAAGACAAAGGTAGAAGCTAAGGATTGATTAAAGGATAAGTATTAATATTTTATTTCATTTTTATTATGCATGTGATCTATGATTCTCATTTATGATAATTACATGTGATCTATGATTTTGGTATGATGATTACATGTGATATATGATTCTGGCTTATGATGGTTACATGTGATCTATGATTTTTATCTATGATGGTTGAGTTTTGAGCTAACGTGACGTGATATATTTATACATGATGATTTGGTCAAAGATGCTAGTTTGACTTGTGGTGATAGGAAGTAAACAGGATTGGAAGTGTACATTATTGATGACTACCAATGAGGTATGATTTCAAGTTATTTCAATTTATTTGAATCTAATGGAAGTTATGTGCTTGGTACAAGAACACATGAAATTCCCTGTTGGGTGGTACCCAACAGTCTCCATTGATTTCCATGAGCATGTTATGATCGATATGATGGTTTTGAGGTAGGTATACCCCTTGGTTTTTGTATCTTTTGATTCGAGGAAACATTTCCAATGGGATGGATCAACCAAGAAAAGGGATACCGGGGAACTTTGAAGGTGAGTAACAGCATGAAAGGGGTGACCGAATTTCCCGAGGGACTCTATAGCAGAGAAGGGAAGGTTGGGAATATTTTTTTTGGGCCATGAGCATTGCCATATGGAATCATATGCAAATTGGGAGTGCGCCCTGGAACAATGAGTCGATAACTGCTCACTGAGAGGACAAGTGTCGCAAGATTATAGAGCTGGACATTGGATGCAACTTTTACTGTGATAGTGGATTTTTGACTTCCTAGAAAGGAGGTGAACCATGGTACTACTTTTGAGGGTTGAGGTGTGATCCTTTGGATTCCCTTGTTGATTGATACAGCCATCATATCTTTTTATTTTATAATTTATAAAATGTGCATATGTGAATATGTGGTTATTGTAAATACTGTAATGAGCTATGTTATAAAGCTCTAGTAAGCGTTATGGTTGTTATGTTATCATGTTGTCATGATGTTTTTATTTTGAGTGGGTCTTTCATTATAAATACTGCAAGGAGCCAAATTATAAAGATCCATGGGTAGTGTTTTTATTTTTCAAAGGTTTTGTTGAGGTCTTGGTGTGTTTTAACACTGAGGATGGTGTTCCCCATGGGGGAGGGATCTATAATAGCCCTGGTGAAGAGTTAATGTAATAAAAGTTAACAAAGAAAAAATAAGACCACGGGTAAGGGACATGTATTCCAAGTTGAATGCTGGGCAGGACATCCTGGTGTGGGTGTTCATTCGGTGTATTATGCCTAAGGAAATGTAAAAGGCATTAAAAGGAAAAAAGGAATTTTTGGCACATTTATTTATGAAAATAAAGGAAATTAGGAGAAAAGTAAGGTGAAAAGTCACATGTTGCATGTGAGGAATAAATTGAAGGAAAATAATGGAAAATGAAGAAAATAGAGGCCTCATTGATAAAAAGGCTTGTGAGGATCAGTTGAAAAGATTTGTCAGTGTTAAGCTCTTGGCTCAAGTTTTTGCTCACCTTTAACTATGGAGTAAGGAAGGAAAAGAAAGAAAAGGCAAAGGAAGGAACGCAAGGATCAAGGAAGAAGAGAAGAATCATGCAGCTTCAACACGAATACTTGCAGGTAACATATTGCATGTGTGATTTCTTAGTTGGTTTTGACATGCACGACTTTGCATGTTGGTGTATGGTTCTCTTGCTGTCGGTGTTATGGGTTTTTTAGGTTATCACATTTGTTTTCAGCCTAGCTTTGCCTTTTTCTAGATTCCATGGTGTGTTGAGATTTTTATCTCATTTTTGATCTTTGGTTTGCCAAATGGATTTCAGAATCTAGGGCAGAGGTGGTCTCAAGGTTCATTCCCAGAGACCTAGGAATCCCTTGACCGATTTTGGTGGGATAAATGGTAAAGCTTGAGGGAAGAGTCTTGGTTTAGGGCCTAGTAATGATGGATTTTGGATGGCATTCCAAGTTCAATTCGGTTGTGATCGGAGCACCAGTTTTGGTGTGATCATGGTTTGGTGAGGGTGGAGGTGGTTTAACCTCTGAATTCCCTTGGCTGTTTTTGGATTCTTTTTTCAATGAGATCCCACATTCCTGCTTAGAACATGGCACGGGGGTGACTGGCTGAAAGAAAGATTTGGCTCAACCATGTCTACAGTCGGGAGGTATGTGGATGTCTCAAACTTGGTCAGATTTTCCAATGATTAACGAAAGCTAAGTTATCTTGCTTTTTCACTTGTTTATATGTGAATTTAATGGTTGTTCTATCTTTGATATATATGTATATATATGTATATATATATATATGGTTTTATGTTGGTTATAATCATGGTTAATTGATTGGTTCATGTCATGGTTATTTCATGTATTTACTTGTGAATGTTAAAATGATGGACGCAAGACCTAATTGATGTTATAAAACTTCAATAGAGAAGGTGGTGATCCCTCTTGTCATGTTTCATAAGTATTTTTAGTCATTCATGCTCTGTCTTGTATCTAGTCCTGTAGGTTGCATTGGTGCCAAGTGTTTGACAGAATGTCAGTCATGGTTGGGGATGGTAAGGCTTAGTGCCGAGGTTTATTTTGGTTTATTATCTTTCACAAATTGTATTTGATGGATTATGTAAGTTATAATAAGTTTGGGGCAGTGGTCGGAATTTTGGGCTAGAAAAGAGCCATGAATTCCATAGATGCTGGCATAGGTTTGCTGGGAAAAGTGCCTGGACCCTGGCTTGTAGGCCTGTGAGAGAATCCAATGGTCCCTTTACATTGGCATGCCTATAACATGAGAGCATCCAAAAGTTAAGATGCATAAAAGATCAGTGGGACCAAGGGGTAAGATGTTTGACTAGTTAAGATGTCTCATGGGGTTATTGTTGCGATGTGTAAGGTCTCATTTATGTGTTCCATTGATTCCACTTCATTAAGGTCACCAAGGAGGTTGAATCCCTTATAGTGGCCTCTCTCATTTCATGTTTAACTTGGTTGGTTCGTTACATGGATAGATGTTTTAGCCATTGATTCGACTTCGTGGTCATGATCTAATAGAGTTGCCCCCCATCAGAATATTCACCATCCTTGGGTCCCTTATTCCCAATCTATCATGTTGTTTCAGAGCTCTAACATTTTTCCAATTCACCAATTGGTATTTTTTTCTTTCTGTTTTCCCTCCCTCGCATAGAAAGTTTCTTATATACATCCCCAATTGATGTAAGACGAATGTGGGGGCTTACAGGGCTGAAAAATGATACAAAGGGATGGTCAATAGGACATACTTCACCAAGGTTGTCCTACTCGCATGGTTGAGCCAGATACCTTGCCAATTCACTATTTTTTATTTAATTTTATCTAGAACATTTTTCTAGGCATATGGAGCAACCCGTCTTAGGAAGATAGGAACCCCTAAATAATTGAAGTCTTTCTAGTCCCTCACTACTCTGAACCCAAATATTTCTTCTATTTGTTTCTCTTTTTGGATGGATATGGTCCAATTGTAGATATGACTCTTGCTATCAATGATGGCCCCTCTCGAAGCACTAAGGAACCGGTCGAGGTTTCTTTTGAATCGTCGAGCAATTACAACAAAGGCTCCTCCCATCACTATTGTGTCATCCACGAACTGACCATGGTTATACTTCTAATTCCTTCTTTATATTTGATCCTTAGAAGGAGGTGATACACTCTGTCTTGTTCAAATTTCGACTCAGAACATAATCCATGATAATATATAGAAAGGGGGAGTGGGAGAAACCTTGGTGCAACCCTCTAGAGCCTTTGAAGAAGCCAGCCACATGATCATTGACCAATGCTGCAATCCAAGGGGTAGAGATACAAAGGCCTATCCATCTGATGAATATTTCATCCAAACCCATCTTCCTGAGAACCTTCAATAGGAAGTCATCCCTGACTCTATCGAAAGTGTTTGCCATGTCCAAATTTCTTATTCCTTTGAGCAACCAATTATGCGACGCTAATGTGGCAGGGTCGGGTGTGGGGGCTGGTGAATGAGGTTAGCATGGTAGAAATGACTAGGAGGATTCAAGATAGGGAGTGGTTGTATACCCCAACCCAACTAATCCTTCTAGCATTTATGAGGTTGATACCAGTTACGAAATATTTGGAAGACATTTTTATCATCTCACTAGGCTCGTGGAATAACTAAGAAGGATCATCACTATAACATGAATATGGTAATATCTTTCATGAACTATAATGATAATAATAGTTGAGCATCACTGGTTTATTGGGTTTAAGACAAGTAAGAGATTACATTTCTTTTTATTTTAATAAAGTTGATTTTATGCTTTATAATTATCAAAAGAAAAAGTATCTCCCCTTATGGAATCTACACCCCAAAGCACAGTTATATCTCCCTTGTGGCTAAAAGATTCGTAGTTGAATAGAAATGGTGGTGGGAAGCATTTTGGAAATCCAAGTTTCTTGCTAAATCAAATTTGCTAATGTGGTGTCTAGTGACGAAGAAGTTCCTCACTTTGAATGTCCTAGAAAGAGGATGTATGATTGGGTAGGGATGGTGTTCCTTATGTGGAAACGATGATGAAAACACACTACATTTTTTCATGCCATGCCCTTTCTATCAACAATTTGGTAATTAATGTAGAATTTCTCTAGGATACTCAGGTCCATAGGAAGGTGTGGATTTGGAGGAATCCTAGAAGGAATGACTCTCAAACCCTAGTAGTTGTGATATCAAAGCACTTTCCCTAACCATATGCTGGGGAGTGTGGTTGTCCAGAAGTAAGGCCATTTTTTAGGACAACCACTTAGTGCCTAAACAAATTGCAGTTGAAATCCTTGCTACCTTAGTGGTTGTCCAGAAGTAAGGCCATTTTTTAGGACAACCGCTTAGTGCCTAAACAAATTGCAGTTGAAATCCTTGCTACCTTAAGTCATTTCTGAATGATCAAAATATTTACCAATAAACATAAGAGGTGGTAGTAGATCTAGGCTACACCAATCACCCCTGATCTCTTCTTTGTCTTCTGCTAGACTTCTCAATTCCTCGGTTGCGGTCCAAACCTTTCTAACCATGGAAACAATCTCCGCCTATCATTTTTGATTCCTTTTCTTAATCTACTTCAGTTGCGCTTTGCAACCTATGACTGCTATCTTTCTTCTGACTTATAGTTGCTTTCCCTATTTCAAGAGGTTTTTTTCCATCTCACCCCCAAAAAAATATGGTTTTCAATATATACCCTACAAAACACAATCTTCACCCAAAACATTATGATGCTTGACAAAACAAAAAAAATATACAAACTAATAGATTTTTTCAAAATCCTAAACACACTTTCCAATAAACCCTTTTATTTTAATAACATACACCTTTGTTTTTTTATATATAAAACTATTTTTTTTTCTTCAAATAAACCATCAAACCCTTCCACAAACACATTAACCTTTATAATAAAACCTTTCGACTGAACCTTAAACACCTTTTAAAAACTTGCCAATTTTTTAAATATTATTAAAAGGACTCCTTTAAGGAAAATTATGAGGAAAGGACTTCATCGAGACTTTTTAATATCTCTTTAAAAAAAACTCTCAAATATATTGTTTTTTAAATCTTTGATGTTGTCGTTAACGTTAACTTCTCGTTCGCTTGATATCCAGACTCACACGGTGTGGGATAGGAAGTGTGGGCCCTCTTTATCATAATAAAACAATGCGATTAACTCCAGTACGACTTCTGTGTGACGGCTCTATTCCCAATGCACAGCAGTGGGTCCGGCGGTAAACTTACAGCGACTACGACTCTTCTTCATGCTATGTCACACTCCTGGCATGCAGATTGATGATTGACAGTAGTGGCGGCTCTTCTCCTAACGCACAGCAGTTGCTCTGGTGTGACTTGCGGTGGCGGGTCTGCTCCTCACTCCTTCAGGGCTCTTGTGGTGTTCTTACCCTGTGTTTATGGCCCACTCACTCTTTGTTATGACGCTTTCGACTCTCTGTTATCTCTCACACACAGTGCGGCTTTGCACGTTATTAAATTGATAGATAGATAGGGTAATGATTGAGAGATTTGAATGAGATGTTTTGCATAGCTTTAAGCGACCCATTGACGAAAGCTACCATTGAATGAGATGTTTTGTATAACTTTTCTCATACAGATAGAGGAAAGCGACCCAGTGAGGAGGAAGTAAGTTAAAGCTGGCGCTGATTTGGAAATGGCTGTTGACAAAGTGGATTCAAATCAATCTCGTGTACAGAAAACAGTTGATTGATTCCTTTACTTTCAATATCTGTATCACGCTTGTGATTTGAAAAATGTTTGTTGATAAAACCTGGTGAAGAGGAAGTGCAGTTTCCAAACCACAAGCGACAGACAGATTTGAATCGATCAACAGGTTGTCTGTACACGTAGTTGATTTAAATCGATCAACTTTCCTTTAAATGAGATAAAGGAAAGTGTCTCATTGGGTAGGAAGTTGCAGCTGGAAAAGCTGAAGTTGTCGCTGATTTAAAAAGGTTTGCGGACAAAACCTGAGGACGAAGTGCAGGATTTGTCAGCAAACTTTTTCCATATCAGGATTTGTAAAACGTTGCTCCTATGAATGATATTCTTGCAGGTATGATTAATAATAGTCTTGAGTTGCGTAGGCTAATTATTAGTTTTCATATTGAGTTTCGTAGGCTTACACTCACCCTTCCATGAAATATCTGACAGAGTATTTAGTTTAATCTATGATGTATTTTGCATATTTAAACTCATGTAGATAAAAGGAAGCGACCGATTGATGATGAAGTTGCCACTGCAAAATCTTACCGATGCAGGTTTTCTCAGTAAACTTTTTCCAAATAACGAGCGCTTGGAGGACACATGAATCCCATGTCAGTTGAATTTACCAAAGAATTCAAACGTTTCTAGCAATTGTAGTCTGTGTGAGTGCATATAAGATTCCCCTTTCAATCAAGATTCATCTTAATCAGTAAGCGTATATTTCTCTCATAATCCGCATGCAGAAAGACAAAACGAGCAGTTGGATCATGCACGCAACCATCTACAATGAAAAGGAGACCCATCATTGTCATCATGACCTTTTGAATGGGTACTTCATATCAATAAGGCGGCCTCAAGAAATATAATCGTGTTGATTATAAATATTTTTTGTCCGTTTAATGTGTAGTGCTACATGGAGTGCTCGAGTATTACAAAGGAAATAGGAAAACGAGTATAGCACTTTAGATAGGCTTAACAAGAAAAGTTACTTTAAGAAATCAAAGTTGTACTCACACCATCTAGTCTTTTTGATAAAAAAAAAAAAAAAAAAAATTATATATTCATCGTTTTGAGTATTTTTTTTATTAAAAGATATATGTTCCTCCCTAAAATTCTAATAATATACTATTTAAAGC
Source organism: Pinus taeda (assembly GCA_000404065.3). Taxonomy (NCBI): domain Eukaryota; kingdom Viridiplantae; phylum Streptophyta; class Pinopsida; order Pinales; family Pinaceae; genus Pinus; species Pinus taeda. The sequence continues at coordinate 23,803 of APFE030662470.1, forward strand.
TATAGAATTATAAAATTTTAATAGTACAACTACTCATTGTAAAAGGGATGTGGGAAAAATAGTTTGTGTTTACTTTTAGAGTCAGAAATCAAATATTTCAATGCCTATCTTAAATAAAATAATTTCAAATTAGGTAGATAAAAAAGTGTAAATGGGAGGCTTCATGATTAGTCCTTTTGATAAAAAAAAATTATATATTCATCTTTTTTAGTATTTTTTTATTAAAAGATATACGTTCCTCCTTAAAATTCTAATAATATACTATTTAAAGCTATAGAATTATAAAATTTTAATAGTACAACTCGTCCCTATAAAAGGGACGTGGGAAAAATAGTTTGTGTTTACTTTTAAAGCCAGAAATCAAATATTTCAATGCCTATCTTAAATAACATAATTTAAAATTAGGTAGATAAAGAAGTGTTTGAAATGGGAGGCTCGGTGACGATTACTGGTGTTTTGTATAAGGATTTAGGGTAAAACCCTAGGTTTTTACTGCAGCTCTTCGCGGACAATTGGAGTTGTGTACCTGTTTACCGACAGTATTAATTGCCATTTCTGTTGCAGCCTCGCCCGTCACTCTCTGCTGCCAGTTACTGCTGTTAACATGGGGGATACGATGGAAGTAGAGGAGCTCGATTATTACGAGGACCCCTATCCGGACCGTGTCATTTTCGGAAACCCTAGCTTCACTACGCCGACATCTGGCCCTATTCTTCCGTCCGACCCTACTCCACCTATTTCGTCGTCGGTGGTTATCTTTCCAGAGCACTGTTTTGCTCCTTTATACATCAGGTCGCTCTCAATAGAATCCCCTACTTTGGGTTGCCCTCCATTATCACTTGGCACATTGCACATTTTGACGCGAACATTCCCCCATCACCCTCATTCGACCCCCATCTGTCCATCTCAGCATTTTTCACTGCACCGCCTGAAGATATTCATACCTCTATGGCACCAAACCCTCCCTCATCTGCTCACTCACCATTGGGCTGCTTCGAGACCCCTGTGGTTAAGGTAAAGTCTGAAAAAAAATCCCCTTCGAGGGTTCCACTGATCCATTGGCGGATCACCCATCTGCACCTTGCACGGGGAAGAGAAAGACTAAGTGTATGAAGGCAACCTCCAAGGATATTAACATTCGGTTCGGAGAGACCTCTACAATTGGGGAAGCAGCATATATGGCTAGCACGGTGTTGGTTGGGCATGTACATAGAAAATCTTATTCGGCTACCAAACATACCCAATGGGTCAAAGAGATATGGGGTGGAATGCTTAAGGAACTGCCTGAGGTGAAGTCCTTCCCAGGGGATGGTTTGCCTTTCATTTTGCTAAGGAAAATTATACGGATTTGGTTCTCTCAAGGTATTGGCACATTGAGACGACTCCAGTTCTCCTCAAGAGATGGAGTCCCCTTTTCGACCCTGAGAGAGATCAAATTGGGGCTGGACCCCTCTGGGTACAATTGGCGGGGCTCCCTTTATAGTACTGGTGTGAGGAGGTCTTCATCATAATTGGAAATGCACTTGGCACCTATTTGAACCATGATTGAACTTTGTGCAATCAAAGAATAGAACCCTCGCTCGTATTCTGGTCCATTTGGACACTCGTGAGGGTTTGGAGGAGATGATTACATTATAATGGGGGAAATTTACTAGGGTCCAGATCCTGGATTATGAAGGGATTCCCTTCCGTTGCCGGCGATGCCACAGGGTGGGTCATATATTCAAATATTTCCCTCTCAACAAGAAAACAGAGGACACTCCAAAAGCGACCCCAGCACCTTCCAGGATTGACTCGTCGACCATTCTACGCTCTCCTGCTCTGGGTCCTACACCTTCGGCTAGCAATCCCCTTCCAAAGACGGTGGACGATGTGCACAGATTGAGCTCGCCACCACTCACCAGGTCTCAGGCAATAGATGAAGCCACAAAATCTTCAGGTATTCCTTTGATCCCTCATTCCTCTTCAGTTGCTATTTTCTCATCTATTGTTGCATCTTCCATATATACTTTTGTGGCACATTGCACTATGTCATCTCCTCCCTCTATTTCCACTACTTCTCCCTCATTGCATTCACTTTCCACATCCTCCACCTCTCCATCTTCCACCAGGGTTTCATCATCTCATTACTATTACCTTCACTCCCGTACCCTATCTAGCAGTAATCCAGTTCAGCTAGCGAGAGTGGGACTCTCACTACCTAGTTCGATTTATCTGACATCTTGGGGGAGAAAATATGATCTCTCCAAAGCCATCAAGAATGTACAGGCTGAAATCACCTCTGGCTGTCAATCCACTCTCGACGGGGTTCTTAGAGCTTTGAACACCTCGAGTAGAGTTTCCCCATGAAGTGTTTATCCTTCAACTGCAGAGGCATTGCTATTGCCTCCAAGAAACTAGCCATGTGTAGACTTTTTGAGGTTGAGCCTATCGACATCATCTTGCTCCAAGAAACCCTAGGTGTGCTTGATCACATTACCAGCTCTCTACAATCTATCTCCACGGGGTGGAACTACTTGGAAATGGATGTTGTGGGGAGATCTGGCGGACTTTCCATTAGTTACAATCCCCGCTCCATTAGGGTATCAGCATCATGGGGAGGCCATAATTTCATCAACTTAGGTTTTTTCTCGGCAAAGCTTGGCTCCAACCTACGGGTTGTTAACATTTATGAATCCTGTCAATAGAGGGAGAATTTTTGGCACCATCTGCTAAATCTCTTGGTTTTTTCATCTAATCATATCATTCTAGGAGGTGATCTCAATTTATCCTTGGGTTTTAGTGAATCTTGGGGATCAATGGCTCAAGTGGATTCAATATCGGGGTATATGACAAGCCTTCTGGAGCAGTTCAATTTTGTGGATGTCCCCATGAATGAACCTCTTCCAACATGGAGGAATAGAAGGGTGGGTGTAGCTGCCCTTGCGCGAAGATTAGACAGATTCCTTATGAAGGATCCCCCCTTGCAGCATCCACATCACTATAAACAATGGGTTGGTTCAGGGGGCATTTCATAGTATGGTTATAGGACCCTGCCTATATTAGCTTGGTTACGGATTTTTGGGCTGCCATCCCAATTGATAGATTTGATTCCTTGCTAAAGGTTTCTGTAATAACTTGTCCAAGTGTAGAATTGAGGCTTCTGTGATCCATATCAAATTTTTGAGAGATTCTTCAGCGTAAATCACATAAGAATTCATTTGTTAATGTGTTTCGAACCAACTAGTGTCGTTGATCATCAGAACAAGTTGAAGAAACCAATCCAGCTTAGCATGTTAAGTAGTCTGAGCAGAGTCTCCAATGGCTAAATTGACTAACAGCTAATTTTGATCTTAGGACCTAGGAAAAATTATTATTTATTAATTTAATAT
>APFE030662474.1:987-17374 GCA_000404065.3 Pinus taeda
ACTTCAGATCACCTTAGTGTCTATCAACCTTCTTATGAGTCTGACCATTTATGAAATCTCCCCTTGTTGAGGAATCCGTTTTGAGTTTTCTCTTTACAAAACTTCGAAAAACTTGTGATTGAAAGTTTGGATTTTCATTTTCAAAAAGAAAACAAAATCGGTTGTCCTTGACTTATTTGTCATTCTGGATAAATTGATCCTTGGTTTGCTTATAGCCAAGTAAAATATCCTCGAAAAGACATCTTGTGAGCTTTTACTTCAAATAGGTTTTCATAGTTTGTAGATCTTAAGTTTGCTTTATTCATAGCTTTCTCAAGATTTGCTTTAGTTATAGTTTTAAATGTTTTATAAAATATAAAAATATCTTTTGAAAAAGTTTGTTTTGGTAGCATTTGAGTGTTTGAATGAAAAAGAAAATTCTTGTGAAAATAACTAGTTGTCTCGTTTTGAGTACATTGGAACAAATACTCTTCTTTTGATTTGTTTGTTAAGAAAGATTTGTGTTTACAAGTATTTGCATTCTCCAACTCTTTCCTAGCTAGAATTTCATTGAAGAGAAAAGATTGTTTAATCATCTTAAGTGCATCTTTGTAGTGATTTTTAGTCGAGTCTTTACACCTCGAGTTTCATCTCCATCATCTCTTGACTTAATCAAAAACCAATAAAAATCATGCTTAAAATAAAATCAATCTAGCAAATTTTTTGTTTCTAGGGCTCTAATACACCAACATAGCTTAGGCTAGTGTCTTGGAGTAGGGAGTAATTGACTCTCCAAGACAGTAAAACAAACAAAGTAGCTGTATCTTGCGGTAGAAGAGAAATCCAATTGTTGCATCTATGCTCTGGGAAAGCTCCTCTTAAAGGAGAAGCACGAGATCGTGTCCGAACCAGTGTGGGAATCAATCCTTCCTCATTGGGAACGAAGCCAGATATTCATGTATTACAAACGGTAAACCTCGGATTAACCATTGTCAAGGAGCCTGGGGTCACTTATTGGTAAACCTCGGATTATGTCGAGGAGCCTTCAAGGGGATTGAGCTTGCCACTCTGCCCTTGCATGCGTATCGGATCGTAGACTGTTCCCCCAGGTATATTTGTTTCTGTTGGTAACCATATTGACCATATTCTATAGGATTCTTCCTAAGGTGACGGTGGCAGGAAGATCCCACTGTACCTGGAGCAGACGTCGACTAGACTCAGATTTTCTGGGGGGTTCTCTTCACTCAAGACGGTTAAGTGGAGAAACTTGTGCCAGTCTATTCATTAAGCAGGTTGCCGAGGTAACTATTCCAACCGCTATTTCTGTATCGAACTGTGCGACGTTGGATTTCATCACCAACTAGTGTTTTCGGTTTGGAAAGTCACTGTTTGTGTGTGATTGATCTCCTAGATTCTTTAGGCGTGTGATTCAATTTGTTTGGTTCTTTAAAGGCTTTAGGTTGTTTTCAATGAGATTTTACTTTGTTTGCATGTGAAGTAGTTAAAAGTCTTTAACTGTGGCTGAATTACCAGGCACTCCCGTAGACTTCAGGGCCAATCCCCCGAGATTGTAAACGTGGCTGAGTTACTGAGGACATCCCGTAGACTTCGGGGTCAACCTCTTGAGGACGTACCGAGCCAGCTTGAAGGCTTGAAAGTCCTCGTAACTCCTAGTGACGGTAGAAGTGGGTCACCTGAAGAAGGAGAACCTTCTTTGATAGTACATTCTGATTCTCAACCGTTAGTAATTTCAGAGGTTACTGGTAGTATTGCATCTACTAGTGATATAGGTGAAGAACCTGAAGTATCTGAACCCGAATCTGAAGTTGCTGCTACTCGCGTATCAGATTTTGTTTCTCCAACTTCTAGTGGTCCTAGTTCACCTAGCGTAGAAACTATAATTACCCAGGATCTTCCTTCTGGACTCATAGCTATTGAAGAGCTTGCTATTTCAGATATCGAAGAAAGCTTTCCTTTTCCAGAAGATCGACCTATCTTAGACCTTAGGGAGTGTGAATCGATCTTTTACAGTCCACCTAGGAGCAGTGCTTGGTACCGTTCACTGACTAATCCTTTGGAAAATCCGGGACTAAGTTTTTCACCACCTTGTATTTTTTATCACCCAGCACCTAGAGATTACTATCCTGTATTGTATATGTCTAGCCCGTCATCCATGTTTTCTCAATCTCCGAAAGCCTATTTGTACGACAGTCCTTCTGTTCCCGCTGGGTATCAATCCATCTCTGGTACTTTTTCGGGAGCATCTCCTCAACCTATCGAACAACAGTTGTTAACTGGAAGTAGTGGTACTAAACTGTTAAGTGTAGAAGATATTCTAATGATGTCAGGTTCTCAACCTCAAGGTGGCCAGTTACCACCTGGGGGGCAACCTCAAGGTACCCAGTATGTGCTTGGGGGGCAACCTCAGGGTACCCAGTATATGCCTGGGGGGCAACCTCAAGGTACCCAATTTGCACCTGGGGGATAACCTCAAGGACAGTACATACCTACGGGACAGTACCTTCCTCAAGGTCAACCCCAGACTCAATATGTACCCCAAGGTCAACCTCAGTATCAATATGTACCCCAAGGTCAACCTCAGTATCAATATGCACCTCAAAATAAACCTCAATATCAAGGTCAACCCCAGTATCAGTACGTGCCTCAGGGTTATCAACCGCAAGGTCAGTACCCATCTCAAGGTTACCAACCACCTTCTGGTCAATCATATTATCAACCCTACCCTCAACCCGGTTATGGTCCTCAATATCCTCAACTTGTTATGGGTCCATCCCCCAGAATGAATTTAGTGTGGGATCCATCTCAATCCCAGCAGGTCTTGCAACCGAATGTGTAGTCATCATCTCAACCTGGACAACCCTTGATTTCTGGTCCATCTCAGCAACCTGTCCAGTCTACTGTTCAAACTTCTGCACCTTCTGTAGTTTCTCAGTCTGGGCCTAGTACACCTCGTACTCCGCCTCAAACGTTTGCTGCAACTACTGCAACATCTACTCCATTCACCCCACCTTCTTCTAGAGTATCGACATCTCTAGTTTCTACTGTCCCTGTATCTACTCCTCAGACATCTTTACCTCAGTCTGGACCCACGGTCAAGACTTCGGTTCAGATGCCTGTAGGAAGTACGGCCTTCACTTCTCAACCTCAATTTAATCAACCTCCGTACCAAGGACAGTACTAATACGGTCCTGCTGCGCAGCAACCAACCTATCAGTATCAACCATACCTTGGGTATACATATCAACAACCTCGGCAACCCCAGTATGGTCCAGTTAATCCTGGTTTTCCAAGAGGTCAAAATATCCCAAATGTGATTCCCATTCCTAGTTATCCTGGATATCCTCCTCCTGGGGCTGTTCTGCAAACCCAGAGTTTTAGGGACCCTAATTGTCAGTTACCGTTTATTGCAACTTTGGACTTGCCTGACTTGACGCGCCTTACGAACGATCCAATTAACTATCTTCAGTATTGGCTGCCAATGCCGCATAAGTTGCCCAATGATATTCCTAAATTCGAAGGTAAGCCAGGAGAGGACCCGTTGAACCATGTGATGACTTATCACCTCTGGTGTGCGTCTAATTCCATTTCAGATGATTCCATTCGTTTACGTCTTTTCCTGCGCACTCTAATTGGTCTTGCGGCCAAATGGTACATCGAGTTACCCCGAGCCACTTTTTATAACTTTAGTCAGTTAGCTACCTCATTTTTAACTCATTTTCAGTTGCCAGTCAGATATGACAATGGCACGGAACTATTAACTTCGTTAAAGCAGTCAACATCCACTTATATTTCAGATCATATCCATGAATGGAGACGTCGACGGCTTTTGGTGAAAGTTTATATCCAGGATCAGATCTTAGCTGAATGGTTTGTAAAATCTTTACTATCCAAGATCACTGAGGATGTAGCTAAAGCCGGAGTAGTTACTGAAGAGCAAGTCATTGCTCAAGCACAGCACCTTGACTTAGTTTATACTCAGTCAGGTATGTTACACGAGAAGATCCCCGACCTGCCCAAACAAAATCAAATCACTGCTGCTCCTTCAGGGTCTCATGCCGCTAATGATATGATTGGTACGGTAAATACCAAAAGTAAGAAGAAGTCTTCCAAGAATTATTCTCCTATCATAACCTTGCCAGATTCCTTGACAGGAGAGTCTTCTGCGGAACTTTCTGCCGATATTCACGTTGTAGAATCATCTACAGCTAAATCAAAAAATGGTGGTAAGAAGAAAGGGAAGAAGAAGAATAAAACAGATAAAAATTCAAAAGAGAAACCTGAAAAAGCGGAACCCACTGATGAAAAACGCAAACCTCGTTAGTTGTGTCTCATCTGCGATGAAGACCATTATACGAGAGACTGCCCTCATCGCGTAGAGGTTGCGAAAATTGTCAAAGGTTCCCATACTCCTGCTGTCTTGAAGGATCCTTTTCCAGCTCAATATAGTAAGATGATAGGTTCATCCTCCAGTGCCAATGAAGAACCCATATTGATGATGTCCCATGTTAGGATTGCGACTCGATCGCAAGATTATGGCAGTAAAAGTCCTGTTGATTGTAAAGAAGAAAAATCTTCTCATTCAAATCCATCAACCTCAGCTCCCGATTCCGATCCACTACAGATCAAGAAAACTAATCCAGACTTAGTAATCAAACCGCCCGCCAAGGGTATACTTCGAAAGTTTGCTTTCAATTCACATGCGAGAGCAGCTCAGAACTATAACATTGTTGAGGATTTAGCTGTTTCACCCTCAGCAATGTCGGCTTTGGAAGTGCTGCAATCATGTCCAGCACAGCACAAATTACTTTTGTCGGCTATAGGAGCTGTTGACGTTCAGGACCCGAACCTTATAATCTTCGATCTAGAAAATAGTGCACCGCGTTTACCTCATCAAATGGTTGTCCAGATTCCAGTGATAGTAAAAAACAAACCTATTCATAGGACTGTGATTGACGAGGGAGCTTCCACGTGCATTATGTTGATACAATGTTGGAGATCGCTTGGTTCTCCTTCACTAAATCAATCCCCGACGATTATTAAGGCCTTTGATGGCCGTGGGTTTCATCCTTTCGACATTTTACAGGATCTACCTATAGGGGTTGAAGGTAAAACCGTTAATCTAGATGTGGAAGTGGTTGATGCCCCTCTAGATTACAACCTTCTCTTCAGTCGTAGTTGGTCTTACACTATGACAGTTGTTGTCTCATCGGTCTTTCGGCTTATAAAGTTCCCTCATAATGGAAAGATCGTAACTATAGACCAGTTGTCATACTTTTCATCCGACCCAGCCTCTGCTGAAAGCATTCAACATGTTGGTAAAGCGACGATCCCTTATAAGGATGTTGGTGTAGGGTTAGTTAAAGATTCTGGTTTACTGGGCACTTTTCCTTTCCCTCCTATCAACGCATCATCTTCTACTGCAACCATTCATATGATTTCATCAGGAACCATTATTAATGATGATCCTTAGATCATACCTTCTGAATCTGAGATAGACTCATTTGGTACTCTTATGCTTTTGAGTCCGTATGAACTTGCATATCAGACCATGCAGTTGTTTTCCAACCCAACATCAACCCAAATTGACTTAATGAACGTGGTCTATGAGGATTCATTTTCGACATCAAACTCGGATTTAATAACGTTTTCCGAATTTTTTCAATCAGATGAGAAAATTCGTGAAATCCTATGCGTCGATGAGTTACCATGGGAAGGTCTTCATCATAGATCTTCGTTCTCACCCGGGAGCGATCGTTTCGAAGATGATTTTTCATCAATCTTTACAACTGAATATGTTAAGGACACTCAGAATCCAACGAAACATCCTGATTCCAAGTTAAACTTGGGAAATATTTCTCGAACTATTCCCCTTGACATTTCAGTTAAGCCCGGAATTGTTGAAAACGTTCATATAGGTGCCTCTTGTACGGAAGATGAAATTCAAACATATAATGCCTTATTTCAAGAATTCCGGGATGTGTTTGCCTGGTCATATGAGGAAATGCCAGGAATTGACCCAGCAATTGTAGTTCATGAAATTAAAACCTACCTAGACGCTAAACCCGTTTGATAACGTTTGCGTCAGATTCACCCAAGAAAAGTTGCTGCAATTAAAGCAGAAGTTGAAAAATTATTGAAAGCAGGTTTCATTTAACGGATCCCGTTAACGGATTGGGTATCGAATATTGTTCCCGTGAAAAGAAAGAAAGGGACAATAAGAATATGTATCGACATAGGGACATTAATCGAGCATGTCCAAAGGACAATTACCCTACTCTCTATTTCGATCAAATTATTGATGATTGTGCCGGCTGTGAAATTTTCTCCTTTATGGATGGCTTTTCCAGATACAATCAAATCAATATTCTGCCTGCTGATCAACCAAAAATGGCATTCATTTGTCTGTGGGGGACATTTGCTTATTGCAAAATACCTTTTGGGCTTAAGAACGCCGGTGCAACTTTTCAACGGGCCACGTCTTACGCTTTTCATGATATTAAGCACATTGTGCAACCCTATCTCGATGACCTGCCTTCTCATTCATTACATCGAGCTGATCACCTCGTCCATTTACGAGCAATTTTTAAGAGATGTAGGCATTATCGGATTAGGTTGAATCCCCACAAGTGTGTCTTCTGTATAGAAACGGGTCGATTACTGGGATTTGTAGTTTCCAAAGTCGGCATTCACGTTGATCCTTCGAAGGTCAAAGCTATCATTAAATTGTCTCCTCCTTCGAGTCTTCGCCAAATCCAAAGTTTGCAAGGGAAAGAAAACTTTTTACGTCGATTCATCCCTAACTACGCCGAGATCACAAAGGGTTTTACCCGGTTGTTGAAACAAAATACTTCATTCTTTTGGGACGAGATAGATGAGAAATCTTTTGATGCACTAAAACACGTGTTGACCCATGCACCGTTGTTGCATCCTCCCAACTACAACCAGGATTACTTGTATCTCGTTGCTTCCTATTCCACCATTGGAATGGTGTTAGTTCAGGAAGATGAATTCGGTACGGAACATGTGATATATTACCTTAGTCACACGTTAAATCCAACTGAGCTAAAATACTCACATGTGGAGAAATTGGCATTGGCAGCTGTTCAAGCTGTCCAACGTTTTCGTCATTACATTTTACTACACAAAACTACAGTTATTTCTGATTGCAACCCTATGATCTATATTTTGACCAAGCAATTGCTGGGGGGCAAGTAATCCAAATGGATTGTCATCTTGTAGGAGTTCGACTTGGAATTTGAAAAATCTAAGTCAAAGAAATCTTTAGTTTTTGCGGAATTAATGTGTGACTTCCTGCGTGTTGACACGGAAATTGTGGTGGAGGAGCCCATTGCGGACGAATCCTTGTTTCTAATCAGCACTTTAGATCTATGGTACAGGGATATCATCATTTATCTCCAAACCCAAACCTTTCAGCCAGATATTTCACGATCAGACCGTCGAAAAATACGATTCTAGTCCCAACAATTTAAAGTTATTGGAGATACTCTTTATCGCCGTGGGGTAGACTCTATTTTTCGACGTTGTTTGACTCATGAGGAAGCTGAAAAGGCCCTCAATGATATTGCGCGCTGGCTATTTCTGGCCGTCTATGTTTAAAGATTGAATTATTGTGGTCCGAAAATGCCACAATTGCCAAATTTTTGATCAAAAGATGCGCGCTCCACCTGCTCCTCTTCACCCTATAATTGCCAATGGTCCTTTTGCCAAATGGGGTATCGATTTTATTACATGTAACCCTCACTTGGCCGGACGACATGCGTATATTATCCTTGCGGTAGATTACTTTACTAAGTGGGCCGAGGCGATGCCTACATTTGAGGCAGATGGCAAAATAGATGTGATTTTCATATTCAATCATATAATTGCTAGGTTTGGTGTTCCACAAGTGATTATCACTGATCATGGGCATCATTTTCGAAACGTTATGATGACTGAACTTATAGGCCAGCTTGGCTTGCGTCACGACAGTGCAACTCCTTATTATCCACAAGCTAATGGCCTGGTTGAAGCCATCAACAAAGTTCTAGTCATCATGATCTGACGAATCATTGGGATTCATCGTTCGAATTGGCACAACATTCTATTTTCAGTGCTTTGGGCGTATCGAACCTCAGTAAAAACGTCAACATGGTTCACTCCTTTCCAACTAGTTTATGGTTTGGACGCTGTGTTACCTATTGAGTGCGAAATCCCGTCATTGTGAATGGCCATCGAGTTACTTCCAGCCACTTCCGAAGAGGAAAGACATTTGTTATACTTGGCTCAGCTAGATGAGAATTGACGCGATGTTGCATTAGCGATCGAATCTCATGCAAAATGTATTAAAGCCCAGTATGATCGAAATGTGACCCCTCGAAATTTTTTGGAAGGAGATCTAGTCTTTTTGTACGATCAGGAAAATGATAAATTAGGCGCTAGAAAATTCGTGCCTATGTGGCATGGTCCCTATGTTGTCAAGCGAAAGCAAGCGAAAGGGGCCTATGAATTGGTAGACTTTGACGGGGTCTCTTTCGGTAAACCCAGAAATGGTCTCTCTACCTGAAGAGGTATTATGCTTAAAATGAGTGTGGAAATTTTTTAGTTAGGTTAGTTTTCCTTCTAGCTGGTGTGTTTTAGATTACAAAGTGTGCTTAGCTTAGAGAGTGTTTTTCATCGTTATTTCTGCTTATCCTGGTTTTACTCTTGATGTTGTAGATGTTGACGCCTCTCCAAACATACATTGGTTTCGCTGATGGTGCTTGTCGTAGTACACGGAATATTTCTTCTGCAACTTGGGTTATCTATTCACCCTCTGACGAGTTGGCATCTATGCATGGGGTAAGCCTCAGTCAAACAACAAACAACATTGCAGAATATAGTGCAGTGATTGAGTTATTATCTGAATCTATTTCGTTTGGGATTCGGAGTTTGATAGTGAGGTTAGATTCTGAACTCGTTGTATTACAGCTTAATAGAGTATACACAATTAGAAATCCAGTATTATTGAGATTATTTTTGAGAGTGCATCTCCTGGAACGTGAATTTGACTATATTGAATATCAGCATATTCCAAGATCTTTAAATACATTAGCAGATGCAATTGCTTTTCAAATGTTAAATAGACATGTGAAATAATCATACAAGTAAATTTAAAAACATTCCATAACATGTTTAACAAGATAAGCTGGTAATAATGATATCATACAACATAGGAGTGTGTCAAAATATACATCGTCCTCGATCATAGGTTGAAAAACACCTTATGATCGGCAAAAATGATAAGTACAAAAAGAAAAAATGTAATATGTGACTACAATAGGCGATCATCCCATCATTGGTGATGATCTCGATACGAAACTACTACACGGGCCACCTTACAAGGGAACCTCCTAAAAGGTCATGGGACCCCAATCACATAGCGCTGAAGTCGACGAGGGATGTCATCTATGTTGGTCTCTGGATAGTCCCCTGTCAGGCACTCTAGATGGCTCTCCAACTCGGCCAAAGTCTCTGCTGATTCGTCCTATGGGGCTGGAGCTGGTGCAACTGGTTGTTTCCTCTTGTAAGGCTCGAGAGCGGCTAGTCGCCGTGGGCCCACATCTGCATTTGAAACTTTTATATCAGTTTTGGGACGAGATAAAAACAAACAAAAAATTAAATTAGGAAATTGTTGAAAATAATCTTACCTGAGTCATCCCATTGCTCTCCTGGCGGAAGAGCCCTGTCTGGGTCCCCACGAAAATCAACCCCAGCATAAGAAAAGTCCTGGATAGCAAAAACCTGGTTCTCCAACCATTGGAAATACTTAGGTTTGAACCGAACGATCTCGGTCCCCTCATCAGGATGACGGGCCATAACTGCAACCCATCGCATCAGTTTTGGCTCTTGAGGAAGCCCAACTCCAACAATGAGGTGCTGCGGGATCAACATCGGAACCCTCTCTAGACCAAAACTCACAACTATAGCACCATACTCAAAAGTTTTTAGTTGTCCGTTTTTGGCCCTTCACATTGGCCAACACAGCATCGCACCAGTTGAAAATGGTGCCTCGAAAGCAATCAACTGCCATCCGCATCTGGGATCCGGTGGCTATGTCTAGCACTGCACTACCGCAGATTCTGTCAACTGTAAATCCAATAACTATGAGTTCAGGACGGGATATGGTTTTGATATATATCCCTTTGTCACAGTTTTGGACGTTGCAATACTCTAGTTGGAGGCTCTCGACAGACTTGCCACCTGCTCTGGCCCCGAATAGAATCAAATGTTCACCCCTCCTAGGAAAACCAGTCAAAAAGTATATATCGTCTAGCTCGATTTCGAGTTGGTGCCCACCAATAAAGAAGCACTGGTCCTGTATACTACATCTATCAATCAACCACTGCAAAAAGTCCACCTGCGCCCTCATGCCAAATATGGCCCAGAATTTGTATAAGCCACATGCCTTCAATGCATCAATCAAAGGTTGATAATTCATCGCGGTGAGGTCCTCTCGCCAATCAAGCATGATTTTTATCCTACATCCAAGTAAAAAGGCGAATTAGAATGCATAAAATTGATTTCTTTGGGTAATTTTTGAGTTAGTTAGGTTTTCACAAACCTTTGCACGAGGTCGGCACCCTCTTGTTAGGGACAGTGTGTGAGGTCCGAACCTTGCCTTCATGGCAGGTGCGTACCCCCGACTTTTTTCCCATTGCAAAAAAGTCGGGGTACGCGGGTCCCATATGGTAAACCCGCGGGCCCCCGCGCGCGGGTTTTGAAACCTAAAAACCTCCTAAAAATAAAAATCAACCCCCAAAAAGCAATTTTAAACGAATAGAAATGAAGAGTAGGATGATGTGGATTACTTGGAGGAGATGGTGTTCGATTCCGACGGACGGATTTTCCACAATCTTCACGGGAAGTTTCTGGTCAAAAGCCCTTTTTTCTCACCCAAATCTCAAACGGTAAAAATGAATGGTAAAAGGTCCTTTTTATAAGTTTTTTGAGTAAATAAATTCTAAAGTTGTTTATGTTTCACTTTAAAAGGTGTTTTTTGGGACATTTTTACCCATTTTTAAAACAGGTATGAATAATGTTTGAGTTTTTGTTCAGGATAACGGATTTTTCAGGCGAAATCGGTCATTTTCAACGAAAAAACATTAGTCACCTTTAAGCTCTTTTCTGACTCCTAAAACATGAAAAGGTTGCCTAGTTTTCTTTTTAAGCTCGTTAAAACGGAACTAAAAAGACGGTACTCTTACAGCCCTTTTTTTATCGTAAAAACACGAAAAGATTGTCGGGTTTTTGTTGTTTCAAATTTGATATTGGTCATGAAACGACGTGTCGTTGATCGCTTTTTTACTTTTTTGGATTAGAGGCATTAATTACGAAAAGTACTCCTTAGTCGTAAAAGATCAAGCGGTTCTCTCAAGTATTATTTTATACTTTTTCGGGCTTGGGAGACACAAATTTACGAAAAAGGTCAACCCTGGAAGTCTTCTTAATTTTTTTCAGACTCTCTAAAAATGAAAAACGCCGAGTTTCTCCTATACTGGACTCGTTAAATTTCGACAGTAAAGGACCTGTTCAATTACAAACAGGAACGAACCACTCCTTCTTAGGGTTCGAATTTAAACTAAGCTGGACTCATCCGAAGGATGAGCTTATAATCAAGCATATGTTATCCTCCTCAAAGCTTGTAAAAAATAAAGAGGTACTTGCCAGAAATGGTGGGGGAAAAGAGAAAAAAATGAGCCTGTTTGTCATACTTTGTAACCACTCTTGAACACGACACTTTCATTCACCTAGGTTGGGAAATCCTATGCCTAACAGTTGATCAAACCACATTGAAAGTCTTCAGCCGGTTTCTGGGTATTAACTTTGGGTCAATCATCACCAAACCATCTGTTGTGTCGCTATGTGTTCAAGAGGTCAATGCAAATAAGCCATTCATCTGCAAAATATCTATCATCCATCTAGACCATCCCTGAGTCAGTCCTTGCAACTAAGTTTCTTCAAACTTGATCTATGATTTCGTGTTGTGGGCTTGCCTACGACAGATTGCTTTGTATCGACTTCAGCCCTTTATCTAGAAAGATGATCTAGAAATCGCCAATACCTTGGGATCTGCATGCCTCAATGGTAGGTTTCTCGCCTTCGACGATAGGTTGCATCATTGACTTTCGATCGAAGGATTTCCTGACATGTTCGACATCGACACATCTAATCACATCTCATGGATTGTACTAATTACTTTGAGAGCCATTGTCATTATTGGTGGTTTCTCTCACACTTTTTAACAGTTTACATCATCGACTGGTAATCAAGTGGTTTCTACCATGTTCGACTTCGACACATTCATTCGCATGGATAGAATCGTACTATTTCGAGAAATAGAAATGAAGACCTTGGATCTAGTTTCCACCATCCAGGTTGCGAGGAATTTTGTATTCATTATATTTTAGACTATTCATAAACAGATGGCTGCGTCCATACTGTGTCCACATGTGTCTATACTTGTGATGTATTACAAGATCGTTCCTATAATCAGAGCAGTAGTCAGTTTTCTAGTTGGTTTTGATCTAAGTATGGGAATGCCTACCTCAACGATGATATGATCTCATATATATATTTTGCATTTGAATGTTTTTACAGGTTCCAACCGGGCTCTCCACAAGATGATCCTCGAAATGATAAAGTACTTCACTTTTCCTAGATGATAAATGAAAATCCTCATCTACTACAGACTTCGCACTTTAGGGGGGCAATCTGTTACACAAAAATATCGTCACCATGACTATTTGCAGTCAGTATGGGTCTATCATCACTTATACTAGCCTCCTAAGCAAGTCTCAGACCCTAGCTCTTCATGTCAAGCTTTGCAAATGAGAGAAAGACATTGAAAATCAATATTACTCTAGTTCTGCACTTTCTCCTACTTTTACCTGCGGACCCGCACCCTTTATTCATATTACCTACGTACCTGCACGCTCTGTCTGTAAAGGGGTGGGTGTGTACCCTTGTAAAAGTCAAAAAGGCGCAAGTTTATCCTAAAAAACTCACTTTTGAGTTAATTCTAGATGTTTCTAGAAGGATTTTGACGTGGATTGTTCGCTCTAAGGTGGTTCATGCATCCCAAAAGAGAAGGAGCTAATCCCTTGATAGGAGGAGCTATCCCTTTGAAGGAGGGCTTTATCCCTTTGAAGGAGGACCTAGTAACTTCCCTCCATTGCAATATAAATTAAGGCATTGGGTCAGTTGCTGGAGAGGTTAGAAGTTGAACATTTTGAGGGTAAATGCTGAAGGAATTGGGACTTCCTAGTTAAACTTGAGAGGAGAGATCACATACCTTTTGGTTTCATTGGGAAGTGAGTGAAACTTGTCAAAGTAGAGGAGACTTCTTGTCGGACCCTGGGAGGAGCTTGTACAGCATCAAGGCACAGGTTGTAAAGTTATTCTTCATTTGAATTAATACAATCAGATTCATTTTTCTCAACAAATTGTCTTATGTGATTTGTTTCATAATCTCCTTGATCATTATGATGAATATGCTTTATGATATTGGCTTTTCAGGTGCTATTTAATTTGTTTGCTTGTTTGTGTTTGCAAACTTACACTTCAAGGAAGCTCATTTGAAGCAAGGGAGCAAGGCTTCCACAAACTTGCATTGGACCCAAGGTAGGCCTAAAACACTTGTATGCCTTTGTTTTTAATTGCATATTTAGAGAAATATAGTTTTTGATTGGATTGCTTGTCACTAGATATCTTTAGATACTAGGAAGGTCGATCTTGTCCACAACCTAGACTCATTCCGTGTGACAAAATGGTGACTTCACTGGGGACTTGATTGTTTTCCTTGTTTTTACTTTGACCTGAGAAACTTGTGTTTTTGTTTTTGTTTTTGGCTTGTTGTGTATGGACTTGGGTAGATTTAGTGGGTCTAGGATTGTTTTTGCTTTTCATAACTTTAAGAGAAGTCCGAACTCTGTGCTTGTATCACAGTGCGTACTTATACGCATGTTTACTTTGCACATAGAGCGTGCATGCACCTGTGTAAACTCTGAACCTACAGACCTTGCTAAAATTTTGAAAAAAATAAATTTTTCTCTTTCAATTAGTTTTATTTTTGTTTAGATGTTGTTATCCTCTGCCCAGACCTGCATGTGACTTGTTAAAAGCTTTCCTTGGTTTAATAACATTGGTGTTAGGGTTTTAGGTGAGATTCCTAGAAGTTTTGATTGCGACCTTGATTTTCATTTTGGTCGTGTAGTAGCTCAGAGCTTAGAAGTGTAGAAGCCTCAGATCACCTTGGTTTTTACTGGCCTTCTTATGAGTCTGACCATTTTCAAAATCTACCTTTTTTGAGGAATCCATCTTGTGTTTTCTCTTTGCGAAACTTCGAAAAAGCTTTTGTTAAAAGTTTGGATTTCATTTTTACAAAAGAAAACAAAAAAGTCACTTGTTTTTTCATTTATTTATGATTCTGGACAAGTTAGTCCTTGGTTTGCTTATCACTAAGTAAAACATCCTTGAAATGAACATCATGTAGGCTTTTACTTCAAGTAGTTTTTTATAGTTTGTAGATCTTAAGATTTGCTTTATTCATAGTTTTCTCAGGATTTGATTTCGTCCTAGTTTTGAGTGTT
This sequence comes from Pinus taeda, assembly GCA_000404065.3. Classification (NCBI taxonomy): domain Eukaryota; kingdom Viridiplantae; phylum Streptophyta; class Pinopsida; order Pinales; family Pinaceae; genus Pinus; species Pinus taeda. Next base: position 15,615 of record APFE030662474.1, read on the forward strand.
TTTATAAAAATACAAAATCTCTTTTGAAAAGAGTTTGTTTTGGTAGCATTTGAGCGTTTGAAAGAAAAGGGAAATTTTTCTGCAAATAACTAGTTGTCCCGTTTTGAGTGCATTGGAACAAAAACTCTTCTTTTAATTTGTTTGTTAAGAAAGATTCGTGTTTACACGCATTTGCATTCTAAAATTCTTTCCTAGCTAGAAGTTCATTGAGGAGAAAATATTGTTTAATCATCTTAAGTGCATCTTTTTAGTGATTTCGAGTCGAGTCTTCACACCACGAGTTTCATCTCCGCACCTCTTGACTTAATAAAAAACCAATAAAAGTAACGCTTAAAGTAAAATCAATCTAGTAAATCTTTTTATTTCTAGTGATCTATTACACCAACATAGCTTAGGCTAGTGTCTTGGAGTAGGGAGTACTTAACTCTCCAAGACAGTAAAACAAACAAGTATCTGTATCTTGCTGTAGGAGAGAAATCCAATTGTTGCATCTATGCTCTGGGAAAGCTCCTCTTAAAGGAGAAGCACGAGATCGTGTCCGATCCAGTGTGGGAATCAATCCTTCCTCATTGGGAATGACGCCAGATATTCACGTATTAAAAAAGGTAAACCCCTGACTAACCATTGTCGAGGAGCCTGGGGTCACTTGTTGGTCAACCTTGGTTTATGTCAAGGAGCCTTCAAGGGGATCGAACTTGCTACTCTGCCCTTGCTTGCGTATCGGATCATAGACTATTCCCCCAGGTATATTTGTTTATGTTGGTAACCATAGTGACCATATTCTATAGGATTCTTCCTAAGGTGACGGTGGTGGGAAGATCCCACTGTACCTAGAGCAGACGTCGGCTAGACTCACTTGGATTTTCTGGGGGGTTCTCTTCACACGAGACGGTTCAGTGGAGAAACTTGTGCCAGTCTATTCATTAAGCAGGTTGTCGGGGTAACTGTTCCAACCGCTATTTTTGTATCGAACTCTGCGACGTTGGATTTCATCACCAACTAGTGTTTTCTGTACGGAAAGTTACTGTTTGTGTGTGATTGATCTCTTAGATTCTTTAAGCGTGTGATTCAATTTGTTTGGTTCTTTAGAGGCTTTAGGTGGTTTTCATTGAGATTTTACTTTGTTTGCGTGTGAAGTAGTTAAAAGTATTTAACTGTCGCTGAGTTACTGAGAAAGTCCCGTAGGCTTCGGGGCCAACCTCCTGAGGAAGTACCAAGCCAGCTTGAAGGTTTGAAAGTCCTCATAACTCCTAGAGACAGTAGAGTTGGGTCACTTGAAGAAGGAGAACCTTCTTTGATAGTACATCCTGATTCTCAACCGTTAGTAGTTTCAAAAGTTACTGGTAGTGTTGCATCTACTAGTGATATAGGTGAAGAACCTTAAATATCTAAACCCGAATCTGAAATTGCTGCTACTCCCATATCAGATTTTGCTTCTCCAGCTTCTAGTGGTCCTAGTTCACCTAGGGTAGAAACAATAATTACCCAAGATCTTCCTTCTGGACTTATAGCTATTGAAGAACTTGCTATTTTGGACAACGAAGAAGGCACTCCTTTTCCAGAAGATCGACCTATCTTAGACCTTAGGGAGCGTGAATCAATATTTTACAGTCCACCTAGGAGCAGTGCTTGGTATCGTTCATTGACTAATTTTTTGGAAAACCTGGGACTAAGTTTTTCACCACCTTGTATTTTTTATCACCCAGCACCTAGAGATTACTATCCTCCGTTGAATATGTCTAAGCAGTCATCCATGTTTT